>OV884013.1:18294142-18570313 GCA_930367205.1 Acanthosoma haemorrhoidale | reverse complement strand
AGGATATCGACTCATCGAACTCATGGACATCGATTATGCTGTCGATCGAACGCTAAAAACGCCTTGGGAGATTTATCATACTTGCAAGTTAGCGTCTCCCTTATAAGGCACTCTCCCAGCGCATAAAAGTCGGTATAAATTTTTATGAGATCGTTATATTAATTATTTATAAGCACTCCAGCAGTTTGATCACTAGTGACTGGCTGATCGGCCTCGCGGGTATTAACTAGTGGCCTAGATAACTGTGTTTTTTTCAACAAGAGTAATGTGTTTTCCCTCCTTGAGGTCTTTTCGCATGGTTCAGCTCTCAGTTCAATTCCTATGCCTAATCCTGCTCAGGTTTCGGCTTAGACGATCTATTTAGTTCAGCGTCTTGTTAAATTCGAATTATGAATTCAAGTAGTGTAAGTAACTTGACAACCTTTTTTTTAAAGGACAAGAACTAAAAAGACGCATGGGACAAGTGTACAGACTACTTCGAAAGACATCCCATCTCTCAATAGAAAATAAATTACTAATCTACAAAGTTATACTACTACAAAAGTCCTGAGAACAATAGTAAATTCCACTTATTACGTCAGGAACAAAAACCCTTCACAGTGATCTGAATATACCCTATATTCTTGAACTCATCCCTTCCAAGATCACAAAATTCCATAGTAACCTATCCAACCACCCTAATTCCCTAGCACAGTCATTGCACTGCACCACTCATCCCTACAATCCTCCTCGGAGACTAAAACGGCAGTGGCCTCGTGACCTGCTATAATTAAGTGATCGTGGGAGTCCTGGCAATGGCCAGTTTCTCAAATCATGTCCTGAGCGTCTGTGGCTCTCGCGCTCTTGGTCAGCGGAGGAGGTATGTGTAGTTGCAAATGTGTTCATAATTGTATAAAATTATACAATTCAAATATAGATTCTGAGAATGAATCTATTTACATTATACAGTGTATTGTAGTTGCCTATATTTTATATAATTTTTATTAATAAACATTATTAATATATTTGTCGTCTACTCAGATTTTGTTGTTTTACACTTAATAAAAAACTGAGTCCGATTGAACTGTCCCAGTAATCACAAACTATTTGCCTGGAATATAAGATTAAAAAAATATTTTAAATTGTCAATATATTATGCCATATCTAAAATAAGGATAGTATTGACAACTCTCGATCCATTAGCTATTTAATCGAAAACGAAATTACCTTAAGCCGATAAAATCCTGTTCTAATTAAAAGCAAAAAAACAAAACAGACATTTCAAATTATCAGAAAGTTTGGATATTATATTAATTCATTGAAAAAATAAACTAAAGCAGGTGATCCAAAGAGATAAGCGTACATTATAGTGGTTGGATATTTAATTTTGTTTAGATAAAAATTAAAACCCAAATTGAATTTTTTGAAATATTTAAGTAGAAAGTAATAGAACAAAATCAAGGATTCTCACGAGTGCGGAATGGGACTCCTTGTCGATTCTTTAAATTATTTAACGATTGTAATAAAACACCAAGCAGTATTTTTGACTAAAAAGAAAAAAGTTCAAAGTTTATCAATTACATTTTTGTTTCGATCAATCCAATTGAAAAACTTAAATGCATTTATGAATACATAATTTCCATACATTTATTCTGTATATGTACACTAAATACCAGCATATTCCAAGGCGTTAAATTCCTTTAAAATTTCATATCAATCTGGTTAGTTTTTTATTACCGCTTTACTGTCGTAGTACTAACAGATCTCTCGTACCGGTTTGATAGGAGATCCTCTCTATTCAGGCTCTAAATATGTGTTGGAATGGTCGGAGACAGCCAGGTGTTGTAGCTACTAGATCGTTAAAATGGTAAAGAAAATAGAAAAAATAGACAAGAAAGATGGCCAGCATCAAACTAGGTCAAGAAAGGAAGTGTAGATGGCAACATGTAGGACATTGACCGTATGTGTTTTCTGATGTTAGCCAAGGAACTGCCACGTGGTAGCGACGAAGAGCACATACTGCCAGTCCACAATGGTCGGTGTGTAAAAACTTCGAACCGAACAACAACAAAAACAATATGCAGGAATAATCCAAGATGGCACATACGATCAGTTCTTGCAGAGGATTGGAAGGTATGGATGGCAACCAGCGGTTTGGCAGGCGTTCCAAGTATCCGCTGAGGACCAAAAATATCTGTCTCTAGGAACTCTACATGAAACGGATGCTGTTTCAAATATTTCTATTTCGATTTTGATCCAAATTTTAAATGTAATAACATAAAAAAACATTTAATCGAAAATAGTGTTAGTTCCTCATCCCTTAGGTTTTTTGTAACCAAATTTCAACATCATCATTTAAGCAATATGATAACAAACAAGATAATATATTTAAAATTCCTTAACTAAAATCGATTAAATAAAATCATATTTTATAAAATCATTGATATAGTATGTACCTACAAACAGCCCAGAGACCTCCGCAATCCACATGGTTGTCACCTCCCTCGCATGCGAAAGAGGAAGCGTAGTCTTGAGATTGCCAGGACTCCCACACGTATTTATAGCAGGTCACGAGGCCACTGCCGTTTCAGTCTCCGAGTAGGATGATAGGGATGAGTGGTGCAGTGCAATGACTGTGTTAGGGGATTAGGCTGGTTGAATAGGTTACTATAGAATTTTATGAACTTGGAAGGGATGAGCTTAAGAATGTAGGGTATATTAAGATCATTGCAAAGGGTTTTATTGCTGACGTAATAAGGGGCATTTACTATTGTTCTCAGGACTTTTGATTGAAAGGATTGGATACGCTTGATGTTCGACTTTTTTGCTGTCCCCCATAGCTCTATTCCGTATGTCCAACTTGGCTTAAGTATAACTTTGTAAATTAGTAATATATATTCTATTGAGAGATGGGATGTCCTTTGAAGTAGTGTGTGAAGTTGTCCAAAGCTTTTAAGGGATAGTAGTTCCATCCCATTAACTTATTCTAAACCACCAGCGGTTTGTAATGTAGGACTGTATGATTAGGATAAAGGTCTGTGGGAAATATCTTTTGAGCTTGTGAAGCAAATTTTTAAAAGCTTGAGCTTTCTCCGGAAAGGAACTAGTGCGAGTGTTCGGTTCCAAAGGCTGAGGATAAAGCTTTTTGGATTCAACAATTGGAAGTAGACGTTCGAACAGGGGTTTTTCGAATATGTTTGAGAGGATAGGGAGTAGAGACCAGTTTGACGGTAAGTTGAAGGAGGTGTTATTAGTTAGTTTGCAGGGTTTAGCAAATAGGACAACAGTAGGATGTTTCCAGAGGAGAGAATACGTCGTTCGGATAATGCAATCAATTATAAATGTAGGGTAAAAATATTATGGCTTTAGGAGGCAGTTGTTGGAGAATATTTTCTGACTTCCCCTAGAGCACAGTCATTGCACTGCATCACTCATCCCTATAATCCTCATCGGAGACTAAAACGGCAGTGGCCTCGTGGCCTGCCATAAATGCGTAACAGTGGGAGTCCTGGCAATGTCCATTTTCTCCACTCATGTCCTGAGCGTGTGTGGCTCTCGCGCTCTTCGTCAGCCTCCACTGGCTTGTATCCGGTGACGCGGCTGAAGGAGGAGCGTGGGGGACTTCCCAAGACTCCGCTTTCTCATTCGCACACAAGGGATGTCACAACCATGTGGATTTGGGGGGTCTCTGGGCTGTTTGTAAATAATGTATGAATGCGAGTGAATGAAAACATTTATCACAATTACTTATTCCTCAATGAGGCAGATTGTAATTTTATCATAATAAAGTTGTTTTATAATCATATTTTCTGATAATATATCTTAATTAAACATATTCAACGTATTTCACGGTCAAGGAATGTACATAAAGAAATGTACTAGAGATTGAATAATGAATGTGTCAGAACGATTCACTAATTTTTTCGACCACCATCATAGAATTTCTCGTCCCTATTTAAAAGTAGTAAGGTTTAGTAAACAGTACGTTCTACACTTCCACACCTCCTGTGCTAGAGAAGCCGCATCTTCTGCTGAGTACAAAAAGCAAATTGACAAATAACCGTACCAAACGCCTGACCACAAAGAAGAAAAACTCTACTAAGACAGAACTACTGCTGTGAAATACCGCGGGACCTATTCAGACATTACCGGATCACTTTTTGCCTTCTGTGTAAGTGGGGGGGGGGGCACAAAAAGCCGCCCCCTCCTAACGGTCCCCGGCGGACCGCTACTCCCGCTAGACCGGACCACTTTTTATATATCTCCTGTTCCTCCACTTCTTCGGCGGCGAGCTCCTCCTGCACTGCCTACGGGAGAGAGTGTTCCACTTTGTGGGGTGGCCGATGCATGAACCTCAATGGCCTTTAAGGGTCACCACCCCTCACCTTCCCCGAAACGTGTAAGAAAACCTTACATAAAGGTACATACATGTGACATACACGTAGAATAGTTCCCATGACTGACAATCTAATTGTAATCTCCAAGTAAAAGTAGATTTTTTTGGTTTATTCCACGTGACGGAGCCCAATGGTCAAAATGTGTATTTTTAACTGGACGATATTAATTTAACATTAGGTACGGAACTGAATGAAATAGTTTTGATGAAAAAAAAAAAAAACAGTATATAGCGTGTTTAGAGCTCATAAATTATTGATTTTTCACAAGTAATAAAACTGAGCACTCGATAGACAATAAGGGCAATGTATCAACCCGAGATACTTCCTGTATATTACCTACCTATATCTTATAGTGGTAAGAGCACTTTTCAACAATTTCCAATTTTGTTTTTGTTTTTCGTTTGCGTCGGTCGTTACCGATTTAATATAAAATCTGCTCTCTCAGGACAGAATCGTAATCGCGGCATCCCTACAGCAAACTTCAGCCTGATCTCTGTCACACTCGGCTTCAAAACTGCATAAATAAACAGGACATTGGCAAAAGTTGTTGATCAAATTAAATTGTATTTAGATTTAAGCTGATATAATTTTCCTTAGAACTAATCTATATTTACAAATATATCTTCGAAACTGAGGGTTTTTGGCTGAAAAGAGGACCTTATAGATAGAGAACCTTGCAAATAATGACAAAAAAGAAGTACTAAAAACAAATGTCCAGGATGTAAACAGAAAAAACATAACAGTAAGAAGGGAGTGAAGAAATAAAGGGGGGCTCCCAAATCGCTACTAACCGACATCAATGGACCCTAGTCGACTTAAATCGACGTATGTATGGCAGGATGTTCAGGATTTGAACATAACAGGTTAAATATCGACAATAATAAGTTTTGACTTATAATTTTAATAAAGTTCAAATTTCAATTATATTTTTAACTCTTTAAATGAATAGTTCAAGTCTTGTTTTATCAAGGGTTGATCCAAAATGTGTGCTTAAATCATCACTTCTATATTGCTGAGTTCGCGTGAAAAATATCAGGGTACACGAATTCATACCCTCCCCCAGAAAAGTGTTGCTCTCAGAAAAATTCAGATAATTGAATTATGTCTGCTTTTAATTTTTATTAATTAATATTTGCAAGAAGACTTGTTGGAGTGAATTTAAGCCCTCAGGACCATTGCCGACCAGAGAACATCGTAGAGCTCGCTTGGAATTAGCTCGGGAACGCCTTATGTGGACTGAAAACAAATGGTGCAACGTGCAGTTTGCAGATGAGTCACGCTCACGCTTCTGCGCCACGCTGAGTTTGTAATGTCACTGGGAGAACTGGACGTGGGGTGGAATTTCTTCGACGGAGAACACAGAGCTTTAAGATGTTCTGTGGCCATCAATTGTCCTGATGATTGTCTTTGAAGGATTAAATTCACTTCTGCAAGTCTCATATTCTGCACATATTGCTACTCCCCGAGTAGTTCGAAAAAATTTACCAGTCTTAGTAGCAGTTGAAAACTTTTTTTTTTATTTCAAACCCTCAAAAAGTAATACAATGAACAAATAATACAATAAAATAATCGAAAAACAGATTTTTACTCGTACTGCGATGCACTGATGCATTCGAAGGAGTGCATAAATATAATACATTTTGTTTGTGGTAAAAAGTTCATAGTCTCATGTACAACACTCGGTGATGAGGCTCACCTTCTGCTTTTTATCGACACTAAACACTAAAAACAAAACAAAACAAAACAAACTAAAACCTATACCTAGAACCCAAGACTAGAGCGTTCCAGCCGCGACAGCGTCCTGCCATCGATGGGGGAACGGAGCGGGGGTTATAGTGTTAAAAACCGGGTTTGTTAAATATTGCAAGTAGTCGAAAAATTTGATATGTCTACGCTGGATGAATTCATCCACCGTAGGCAGCTCAAATATCTCATGCAGCTCACTGTTTCTTCGCTGCTCGAATGAAGTACCTCTGACCACTTTCATCAGTATACCGTTTTGAAATTGTTGGAGTTTGTTAGCTGTCGTATACGTCAGATAACGAAGTAGCGGTGCACCCTACAGCAGAGTAGGCCTTAGTATTCTCTTGTAGATCAATAGCTTGAGACGCAATGAAAGATTGGGGCGTTGAAAACGGATTCCGAAGCGTGTATACCACAATGAACCGGTCATCTCATGGCTCTGTCACTCGCGACCCACCCGAGCCGGCTCTGTGATTACACAAACCAACCAGTCTCACCGTAACGTGTAATTTCTCTCCCAACAGTAGTTTCAGGTAAACCCAATATCCACCGGCTGCATATCTTTGGGTTCGACCGTCTTTCCCTACAGCTGCAACATGGGATACTAGCTTGACCATCAAAACTATTTTTGAAATTAAAATTAAAAAAGAAAAAACCTTTCACTAAATGTTTAGAAATCAGTACCACGAGAAATCAAAATATGGATATTTAGTAGGGTTTTCCTTCATATTTATAGCCCCTTATAGCTGACAACGTTTAATATTAATTAGACAATAATTGAAAGACAAAATAATTCTATTAGGAAGCAAATATTTGAATTTGTTTAAGTGAGCCTCTTTTTTTTATGGGCAGTGTACATATAAATGCACCTTTATATGAAATAGAAATAATTAGTTTTTAGAGGAATTTTCAATTTTTAAGAAAACATACATTACTTCACTGAGCTTCACACTGCACTTGTGCCCCTTCATGTTTGGGATTGGCAGGTTCAATATTTTTAACAAAGTTGTGCATTTTTTTTCAAGAATGGTGTAGTATTAATATGTAAATATGTTTACTCAATTTATACTAAAGGATAATTTATTATTATGGTACACGCATTTTAGGGTTTTATTTATTTTTTCTGCAATTGCAAATGTTTCTAAAAATAACGATGTCAAAGCTATACGCAATATAACATCAGAAAGAATACTCAAACACGTATATAACATTTTAATTCACAAAGATTATGTAAGACAATGCAAATAAAGGTGTTACATGTCTATTGTTATTTACAGTACATACGCCATAGCATATCATTTCCATCACCATCGTGTGGCTATCTCTCCCAAGTGATAATGGATTCCGACCGTTACGATGAGCGAGAGGATGAGCGTACACCTCCACCTCCGATCCCGAATATCTTCAAATGTCAAATCTGACAGACGAAAGAAGTGAAACCCAAGCTGAATATGTACATCGACCTCGACAGGATGTGACGTAGGACTCCTTATCATATCCACTTATGTAAGACTGCAGCAGCCGCATCCCTGGCAATCTGTGCGGCTCTGATGCACTCAAGACTTATTTCCTTTTTTAGGGATTACTTGATTTCGGTCAAAATTGGGAAGTCTTATGCTATCGTATCATAGTAAAAAAAAATCCGTTCTGGCCACTGACTTAGATATAACCGTACAAATATACATCGAGAGTCCATTCGATTTCATGACGATATGAAAAAAAACTTTTTAACTTTTCATGGAGTAAACACAATTAAAGGTTATTAAATTATTACTTATGTGCCGTTAATAAAATTAATATTTTCGTAATATATTGAATATTAATATGATATATTTTCCAACTATAATTGCACAAAGTTCTAAGTTCACGAAATTCCATAGTAACCTATCCAACCACCCTAATCCCCTAGCACAGTCATTACACTGCGCCACACATCCTTACTTCCTCGGAAACTAAAACGCCAGTAACCTCTTGACCTGCTATAAATACAGCGGGACATATAATGGTCATACATAAATTGACAGTGGGAGTCCTGGCAATGGTCAGTTTCTCCAATCATGTCCTGAGCGTCAGAGGCTCTCGCGCTCTTCGTCGGCCTCTACTGGCTCGTATCAGGTGACGCAGCTGACGGAGTACCATGGATCTTCCCAAGACTCCACTTCCTCTTTCGCAAGCGAGGTAGGTGACAACCATGTAGATTTGGGAGGTCTCTGGGCTGTTTGTTTATCCTGTATGATTGAGCGGGTGAAGTGAGTAATTTTATCACAATAAAAAGATGAAAAGTTACACAAAGAGAGGATATTGTATACTGTTAGGTTTCGTGATTCTGTACACAACTAAATTACTTTAGACTACATCCCCTGATATTGCCTGTAGAAATTTAAAAGGTGAATAGTAAAAAAAAAAGTTACCTGAATGTATATTAATTTTAATAGTTAGGATACGTCCAATTTTACTAAGGCTACATGAGCACCGAAGCTCCATACAAAACTAGCCTATGTCATTGGTTTATGTATTTTTATTTTTTCCTTAATTAAAAATTCTATGCAATTCAATAAATACTTTGTTCATAATCAAAAGCGATAATGTTTTCATCATAAAGATAAAATATTTTTCCGTAAAACGATTAGAAACTAAATTGTACTTTTTTTAATGAATGTAACAAAACGAAAGGACTTGAATAATGCGATATAATTGACTGAAATATCTCATTTTATTTTTTAAACGTTCTAGATTATCAGTTTGATAAGTAAGTACAGGATATTGGCATGAATACTTCAGAAGTACCAGATCAATTATTATTAACTCAAAGCATTTTGTTTTTTTTAAAGATCTCTAATTTATTATTTGTACATATTGTCAGAACCAAAGATCAAAATTAGCTTCTGAGACTGTGAGAATATTAAACTTATTGAAACATTCTATTATTAAATATTACATATACATGCTTTGAAAAAACTGTAATATTTTATATCAACATAATAACGGTTACGACCACTACCGTAGTAGAGTTATCGGTCTAACCGTTTTATGATAGACTTGGCATAAAATAAACAAGAAGAATCTCCCAGCAACTCCTGTACCACTTGAATTAACTTAAGTGGCAATGGCGGCCCGAGCATTTGCTCAGGTACCAAACTGTCTAAGAGCTATTGGAAGGCTTAAGTCTATTCCAGGTACTTTAAGCTTTCTGGATGCCTAGTTTGTAACAAAGAAAACCTCCATTTAAATCCTGTACCCCAGGTAAAATTAAGCAGGCTTATTTAAACCCTGTAGAACATGAAGCTAACCTCTCAACCTCTCACCTACATCCTTGCCTTGTCTCTGCTTATTTTCTTCAAGAATTTACTGTAAATCATGAGTTGATTTATTAATAAAGAGTTATTCCTGCGGTGATATCTTTAATTGTAGTACTAGTAGTAGTATTAGTAGTATGAAAGTAGAGCCTCTAGCATTGCGATCGAGAAATATGAAATGAACGGAGAATACTTCTGCTATAAAGAAAACTGTAGTGCAAACAGGAAAATAGGGCAAGGGAAAATGGAGTATTTTTAATTTTATTTCATTAGTTAAAAATTTCAGTGGTAATAAAAAATAAATTATTAGTAAAGCTGAAGTTTTCTAATTACCAAAGAGGAAGTTCTCTGCTGTAAAGAGCAGGAGTTCAAAGAATGTTAGAGCCTTATTAAGACCTGGCCGAGAAGAGCGATAAGACCTTCAGATTCTGAGGAAAAGCTTACTTTTCCTTGTACTTTTCCTGGTTTTAATTCAACAAGGAGCAACGGAGTTCCTTAGTAGCGAGTGATTAAAACAAACGAACCGGTCAGAAGAGGTACCTCTCGTGTTTTCTATAGCTCACTTAAATAAAATTAATTTCTCATGCTAATAATAAGAAAATAAAGAAGTGAACGATCAAGTCTCAATCCACTGAAATAGTCAGATATAAGTTGGTCCAAGGACAAGTAGCCTAATTCTTTTAGATTCATTAATAATTAAATTACACCTTTTCAACAAATTGAAAAAAAATTAAATTGGTAAAATAATTACCAACAAAAAAACGGACTGAAATTGGTAAAAACGCCATTAAATACGAGTGGTTTCCAAAACTTTTTTTTATAATATTTTACAATACTTTTACTCTATACTTAAATACGCAGGGGGGGGGGTGAGATTGAATGTTTTTTATCCGGTATCATAATACATGCAAACGAAATACGATTACCGCGTACCTTCATGGAAGTATAGCCTCGTCCTTTGTGCTCGGTGAATGTGACGAATCAATATTTATTAGTTTTAGAGGGGTGTCTTCAAAAAGCTAAATGTCAAAGAGTACCTTTTTATAAATATACATATATATATATGTATATTTTTTTACTTCTCGTCATTACTGGTTAACCTTACCAGCGTAAAGGATGATGTTAAGTATACTCTAAGAGATACCCACTTGACTGACAATACAGCCAAATGTCCCCAGCATTTCCAGAATGGGATCGTGCGAATACCTCCTGTGGTCCGACATACCTCTTTCGAGAGGTTAAAGAACGCTGACCTGCACCCGTTGCTTGGTGTGCCGTCGGTGGGTGAGTTCATCCACCGGAGACTCATCAAGTTTTTTGACTCGTTGCAGCACCTGACAAACCCAGTGTTTAACACTATGACCCCACCGCACTGCACAGATGGCAACAGACTGTCGGGGGAAAATTAGGTTAAGAATTAGTATGTAAGTTTGATCAAAAAGGTGAACCCCATCACCTTTATTAGACAGTTCAGTCAAGCCAGGTATAATGTGTATCATTATACTTGTTTATTCCATTATATAATTTTTATAAAATAACAAAGAGTTCCTGTATATAATGCGACGCTATAGGAAATACAAAAATAAATTGTAAATAGATTCGCCTGAGGATCTATAAATATATATAATTATCTGGAAATTTAAAGGGGCTATAATAACAAAACTGAAGCGCGACTTATTCAATTTATCGTCATAAAGTGTATCAGCCGGCTAGATCTGCTGGAGCCAGACTCCAACTATTCCAGAAGAGATGACTTCATTCGACGGAGACGCGTCAATATTTTCGATTGCTCGAACCAACTGACAAACCCGGTATTCAACACCGTCTTCTTTATTTTTCTTCTGTCTACGGCAACTTGCGGTCGTTGGGGGGAACGTAGGTGACATTACTATCGGAAACCCAACGGTGAAGCCCTATCACCCAGGTTTTAAAGTGTTTCCTAACAACAGCCGAACAAGACTCGCTTTTTAAAATGCGGCATACTGCGAAAAGTATGTATATCCGAGTACTTATATGGGTATTTCATAAATCAAAATTTGGGGTTTAGAAAAAAAAAAAAATCAACATACCTTGAGGATTTAAGATCAATTAAATCATTTTCACGACCAATATCCGTTAACATACATACAGAAAAAATAGCCTCTCTAATTTTTTTTTCTTGCGTATTTTAGCATCGAAAAAAGTTATATTGAAGATTAAACTATATTACATTTTCGTAAGAGTTAGGTCCAATTTTTTGCCAAAGCACAAAGTGGAGTAGAAGTGCCAATACCCTTTTCCACCCGTCCCCATAACATTGTTTTATTTTTAGAGAGAGAGAGAGAGAGAGAGAGAGAGAAAATAGAGAAAGAAAGAGAAAAGAGAGAGAGAGAGAGAATTTCTTTATTTCATTTCATACGCCAGAGCACTTCCAGACTAACACTAAAATGAAATTTATACGTAGAAGCTGAAATATCAACTTACTTATTTGTATGAAAACAAACAAAACATTCTACAACTAAAACTCTAGTGGCCCTTAAAGATAAAGTAAATGTCTTTTTTTTATCTTATTTCTTTTTGTTTCATTAAAAACAACACTTTTTAATTTCTATTAAACATCTTTGAGCGCTTTATTTTATTATCAGTGTCAGCGGTATCATGTAGTAGGGACATGTTAGTTCGCCTAGAGGAATTTCATTATTCTCTGAAATGTATTCTGTATCCTCTAAAGGTCAAGGAAGAACGGGTCATACTCTCTAAGGATATGGATGTATAGGTTAATAGGGGATTGACTAGCATTTTATCAATTATGGGTTTGTATTTTATAGGCAGTTTAGATGTTTTGCGAAGGAATTGAAATAACACTGAGAGGTAAATCTAGACTTTTACTCCAGCAGAACTATTACCTTAGTTTAAGGCTTTTTCGAATATCACGCCGAAGTACTTAACATTCTGGAACCGTTTAAGTTCAATATTTTCTAAATTTATTCAGACCTTTAGAAAATATTTATTTTCTATCGGCAATAGAACTTATTTTCATTGGTTGTGGGCTTCGAGAACCTTCGAGTAATTGTGTGGCGTTGACAAGACGTCACCATCGTTGCCATATCGTTGGCGAACATACACAAATGAAGTAGGTCAGTAGAGAAAAAAAGATTGTTAATATAGACATTGAATAAATGCGGTGAGATAACCGTTCGTATAGCAGCCCAGCAGACATCACATTGCTCAAACACCAGTTAATAATACGCCGATATATGGACAAACAGTAAAAAGTTATTTATGTTTTGTTTTTTTGAAAAAATTGTAGTCTCTCAGATCCAATATAGAAAAATAAATGAATAAATATTATAAACCTCGAAAAGTATGATTTCCCATGACTGGCCGACATCACTACTGAACCAGAAGTCTCCCTGAACTACACACGTGTGTAAATATGAAATCAAAGCGTTACGATCACGTTTTAATGAGTCACTTTCACCGAATTGCATTCGTTATATGCTTTCCGCCTTTAATGGTAATATGGTAATGGACTCTGGTGATACATAACTTATCCATTCATAATAATATAACCCACAAATGGTCGAATGCAGAATGTATGCAAATAACAACCATATTGATCAGGTTGGTCTCATGTTGCATCCGTTGCCAAGCCCAAAAAGAGAGGAGAATCACATATTAGCCGCAGTGACGTTTTTTATGTATGTCTGTATGTTTGACATTCAGTTCAGAAACTAATCGAAATAGGGCAACACAAAAATAATTTCATAGATATTATAATGTATCGCTTTAATATATCACGCATTTAGTAATCCAATGTAATAGATTATTTTATTTAACGGAAATTAGTAATCTTCCGGGGACTTAACGCGATTCTGGTATCTCTCAACAGTGCTTCTTCACTTATCATGTCAGAGTCTACATAAATTAAAAAATTAATTTACATATTTGTACATCATCAGGCTGCATCTAGCAGGTCTACGCTTGTAAGGACTATATGAAATACAATAATGATTTCATGACATGGACTAAAAAGTTCTATCGAAGGATATTATGCAAATTTAAAATTTTTTTTTAAAAATATTATCTGCTGCACCCTTCAATATAAAATTTACATATTTTAATGATGTAAAATAAATTATGGAATTAATTTATCTTTTAAAAACAAAGAATCGTATTTAGTGAGTAATGTTGAGCATAAGAACGATTTAAACATTTACTACTACTTAAAATTGAAAAGACTTAATGACTTAAAAACTCCCACTTACAAAGCAACTAGACGAAAAAAGCCCCATGCAAGTGGGCAAAGTTAAGTAGCTCTGAAGGCTCTTCTCTGAGGATTATAGAATCTTCAACGTGGGGATGGAGTTTCGCTTTTTGCGTTAGACTATTCACCGATGGAGTTCTTTTAAAAGGTCCGATTGTATAAAAATCGGATTAAAAAAATTAATTGGATGACAACAAATGGGTCACATATAAGTTTGAGATGTAAATAACATCTTACGAAGTATAACCTTCATGCTGTTACAGTATGCTGTATGTACTACGGGTTATGTGGGTTGTATGTACTTCAATCGACAGTTTTTATGATTGTCAGCTATCATACATAATCTGGTTTTGGTTCCGGGGAGTAAGTATGTTACTAAGCGTAACAACATATGTGGTCGGGGAAATATTTTTTAAACTGCAACACTTATAGGTTCGATAAAAATATGAACTCTTTTTGAACCGTTAAGGACACGACCTAACGCACTCGAAATCAATAGTACACGTTTCTTCACGGAGCAGTTACGGTCGGTCGACTTAACCCGAGGAGCCATGTTGTAGATTTCATTTACACTTTATTATTGAAATTGACATAATGGCCTTAATTAATATTTATACACTGATTAATATAGCGGATAATTATTTGTAATATCAATAATTTTAAATTCATTTTTCTAATGATTGGTTTTAATTTTAGCATCGGAAAACATGAGGTAGAACTTCCATGCAAAATATCATGAACCCTACATTATTATTAATCCAAGTATGGGACATTCTTCATAAATAATTAATGACCCTGAATTATAATTTATTGAGTCGATAGTGTGAAATGGATGAATACTTAAGGGTTTCTGGAAAGGCCGAAAACCCAACGGAATTCCAAAAATCTATATCGCAAATACATAGATAATTTCCAAGCTAAAATTGCTTTATCCATTTACTAGACAGCACTTCACCTGTTTGACCCAGAAGCATTTTTTATGAAAAATATTCTACTTAATGGTCCTACACCGTAACAGTTATTTCAAAACAATATCTTCATCCCCATAACTATATTATAACAAGTTTCCTAAATACAAACCTGGTTATTTTCAGCAACGTAGCCCACCTTACTATGCTAAAAGTGAGAACACAGCAAAAACTGCAGAACTGAATCCTATTACGAATATATTCTGTTGCGATGTTGGTTTTTTTAATATTAAAAAATATTGTCAAGCAATATAAACAATAGTCCTTAGGTATACTAAGAGTATAATAGTGGGGTCGGACAAATATGGCGTGTTGAAATATTTAATAAAACAATCGGTTCCTGGATCGAATTCGTAGTAGACTTTCTTCAATTACAAGCAGTTTCCTACCAATGTGATAGGACCCGGGCTTCCCAGTCATTAAAAAAATAATAATTTCTAAATATTTATATATCGTTTAATAAACAGAGAAAAAAAATAGTAATTTATTCTGTTCTAAATGTCATTAAAACTTGTAAATAGCCCTGATTGATCTGAAAGCAATTATCATTTTATTATCATTTGATTACTTTGCGTAAACTTTACTCAATTTACTAAATAAAAAAAAAAAAAGGTTTGAAACTAGTTACTAAAAAATCTCGTTATTTCTAAATTAGTATGTTTTTCTTGAAAGTTTCTTTTCAAAAGCTGACACAACGGTAATGTTTTTTTGACAATTCGAAAGAAAATCGAACTACATATACAGTTGATTCCACTAATTTGGGACGTTGTCATTTCAACAACATATGGACTCTCGTGGCTGTAATACACTTTAAATGTATGAAGAGAAATAAAATTTCAATGTCCATTTAATGACAGCTCGTGAAAAAGTATTATGATCGATAAATCCTCTAAACTGTAACTTCTCAACTCGGGAGGTTCTAAGAATGACTTTTTTTTTTTTTAAAGGGATGAAGAAAAAAATGAGCTGTAATGGCTGCTCTAGGTTATACCCACGGTTACGTAGTCGAAAAGTAAGTCTAAATCGATTTTCGGTTCAAAAGGCTTTAAGATTTTCGTCGAGTGTGTTCTACGATCCCGTTAAGATGAACACCGTGATGACGTATACAGAGAATATTTTCGTTTGTCTTGCGAATCTCTTGTCACTAACGGCACCCTGAGAGGTTGGGGTGGGGGTGCGAGAACTAGGAACACTTACCTCAGTGTGTGTTTGTATGCAATGCCTGGAGGGGACGATGATGTCTTCGTCTACGACTAGATGATCCCTCTCAAATGGCACAGGTCACAAAACAACAACAATTAATCCAAATTTGGAAAGAGACAAGACCCCGTTGATTCTACATAACATTCCATCCTAAGTGTAGACAGCTAGTTGACACGCACAGATGATACGCACTGTATTGAACACACTTGACAGTTGGAAGATGTGAGCCGCACAGTATATAGAGAAGAGATACGCACTCGTCGAGGCTACGGCGAGCACTGGCTAGCGGGGGTTGGTGGAGGGGGCGGTCCCCTCCAGATCTGTTTATTGCCGGGGTCAAGAGCAACGCTACTACGGTGGATCCCTGGTCCAGCTGGCTTTACTTCTAACTAGGACTAGGACATGCAGTACTGAAGGAAGAGAGACTAAAGCCTCCACAGGATGAACAGAGTATTTTGTTTTTGTTGAGGGGGGGGGGGGGTATTTTGGCGAAAACCGGGACTCAGGAGGCACCCCAGTCCCACATTCCAGGCGGAGGTTATAGATAGTGTTTTATAGGGTGAGGTAAACTACCTAACCTAAATACTTAAGTATAATCCAATATTGTTTACATTGTCATACACACACTAAATTCCAAACCCTAACACCCTCTGAGAGACGAGCATAGCCCCAGGAAGCCTAGAACACTCCATCCGCAGCAGCAGGAATAATTTAAATTTTAATAATTTTTATTCCCATACAGCTTTTAAATGAGCAACTTGGTTTCTGCTTGCTTCTTCAAGGACGGTTATTGCAAAAAACAAAAACAATTATAAATGTGGTATTATTGATCTAAAACATCCTACATTACGAAGTAAATTAGTCATGGAGAGAAAACTTATGATCGGTTCTTCATTTCTTAATTCTACTGGTAATCTTGACGGAATTTTTTGGCTGTTTATAAAACTGGGGAATAAACAAATACTTTTTTTTTTTGCGGCATAGGAATGAATTTAGATACATTAATGTACTAAGGTGCACGGCGTATAGTTACTTTGTTCAAATTAGCTTTTTTTTTTTGTCGTAACTTATTTTATTAATTTTTGTTTCGTTAGATTAATTTAATTTAATTTACAATCATTTTTCTCATCAGTCTCAAAATAAACCATTAATAACTTTTAGCTTAAATAACTACTCCCCCCTCAAAAAAAAAAAAAAAATTATTTTTTCTTTCAATATAAGAAGAGTTTATCTTGCCTTTATTTCAAAAACTGGAACTGTGAATCTGATTCTCTTATTTAGAAGAGTGGAAATAACCAGATTCGACTCTGAAACCCTACACCGCAAAATCACTATTGCCCTGTTTAATATTTGTTATTACAAGGACATATAATAGATATATTATAGTGGTACTCCTCGAACATATGGACGATGGTTTCATTTCGATTACATTTTTGGAAGTGGAAAATACCGGATTGATAAGCACACTGCTTAAGCTCAATTCAAACTAACGGACATAACCAAGTCAGGGATGCAGACTAGGACGAATCGTGAATCGTCCCGTCGGTTATGATGGCATAAATTAAATCATATTATATAGTTTAAAAAAATGTTTAAAGATGGTACTAAGAATTCCTATGAAAAGAAAGAATTGTGAACGTAACCAAATTTTATTAATTTTATACTATTTATATTGGGTTGGGAAAAAAGTGATTTCGGTTAGCACCTGTTTATAGCGTTATGTTTGTTACGTTATTCTTTTTGTCAATGTTTTTCATTTGAGATTGGGTATTCGATACCTTTAGGTTGCTATAGAAAGAAATTCCCTGTAATTTTGTTTACAACTGTCAGTGTTCGGTCAGTTTTAACATGGAGTGCAAAAATAAGCATTTTAGACACAATTTACTTTTTTTATTTTCATAAAGGCAACAAAGCGCCCGAGCCTCACAAACAGATATGTGAAGTTTATGGTGTTGATTAAAAATTAATGTCTGTTAAACAACAGAACGTACGTGTCAGAATTGGTTTAAAATATTTCGTTCTGGAGAATGTTTACTGAAAGATGACCAACGTTCTGGTCGACCTTCTGAAGTTGATAGTGACAAAATTAATGCCATAATTGAGTCAAATCGTCATATAACTGTGCGAGAGGTTGCAAAACAGTTATATGCATCACACACAACAATTGAAAATCATATAAGACCTCTTGGACTTGTTAAGAAGCTCGATATTTGGGTTCCGCCACGACAATGCGAGGCCTCAAACATCTTTAGCAACACGTACGAAACTATTGGAGCTTGGTTGGGAAGTGATGTCGTATCCCCCATGCAGTACCGACCTTGCACCATCGGATTATCATTTATTTTGAAGTTTACAAAACTTCTTAAATGCTAAAAATTTCAGTAATAACGATGACCTCAAATCGCACTTGATTGAGTTTTTTGCTGACAAGGACCAGAAGTTCTATGAGCGCGGGATCATGAAGTTACCAGAAAGATGACAAAAGGTCATCGAACCGAATAGAAGATATTGGACTGATTAAAGTTCATTTTTTGGATAGAAAAAAATGAGTTTTATTTCACACTAAAAAGCCAAAATTACTTTCTTGCTAACCGCAATAATTCAATATATATATGTATGACTATATGTTACTATACTTACGTACAGTTTCGGGCTGAAGTCGAATCATTCATCACTCAGCGAAGAGGACAGTCACTCGATTTTTGACAACCTGAAAAAATAAAAAAATTCATTTATTATCAAAACAGATAAAATATTATTAATCGATCTTTACTTCATCTAATAATTATTAACATATTCATAGATCATGGGGATCCATAGAAGATGATTATTAAACTGATCTTTGGGAAATTATGGCCAAAACAATAATTAACAAATATTGTCGCTTGTTTTTTGCAGGCAAGGATTAGAAATAGCTGATAATTAATTAATGATTTTGATTTTTTTTAAAAACATTGTATTAATATATCGAACCGATATGAAAAAATGTTTGGTGGCTAGAAAACAAATTCATGTGTTTTTCCCTTGTTGCCTTCACGTACATCTTGCCCGGCTCAAACATGACCGCTAGTGTGAATTGAGCTTCACACTTGACTACTTCACTTAGTGCATGCATGTCTGTGAACTGATATAACATGCTAGGACGAATAGTTTCAATTCCGAACCAGACTGGAGAGGCTCTACAAGTAACCAAGTACTGTTTAAGCTAGCTACATAAAATTTTACAAAGAGATTTCGTTTAATATAAGCCATGAAAATGAGCGCTATCTCAATAAAAATATTTATCATTAATCAATTAGTTTTTAATTACAAACAAATGTTTCTATATTTTATTGATTGAACTCACTCAGCATAATCCCAGAACACCTCTGAAAAGCGTCCTTTATCTTTTTTATGTACCTTTTGGGTACCTATCGTAACAAAACAAAAAAAGTTTATAAAGTCTCGGTAAAAATATGACAAATCATTTGAACAATACAGGTATCCATTGCTCCCTTTTATGTCAACAACAGTACCCTTCACGCTGACCTCAATCATCGTACTAACAGTACTTCCATTTTCGCTTCCCTCCATGGTCAACCTAATCCGTATGTTAATACTCCCATCCCATTCCCGTCAACCCAGAGCGACGCCTAGGGGGGGAGGTGGCCTCGCGACTTTCTCCAAACACATCACATCCACATTTTGTCAGTCACAGCTCTGAGGTCACTACATACTCAAGTGACCAATGAAATAGTTTTTGCTATTGAGCCTTCCCCCCTCAAAAAAAAAAAAGTAACAAGACGGTATAAACTGACAAGAGGTATACCCTTCCTAAAATACTACTGTATTATGATTGCATGTAACCATATCAATGAAGAAGTATATAAATAAACAAACCTTTGACCAACAATTTATTACAATTTACACTACAGGGGTTATATACCACAACTAATAACTAACCATTAATAAATATGGTTTCAATATATTATGTTAAATCACTGGTGGGAGTAATTAGCCATGAAGGGTTAGAAATTGTCTATTTGACACTATGTAAATTGTTAAGTATAGTCCAGCTCAAAACCAAAGAAATAGGAGCAAACCAAATATTTTTTTTTTAAAATAATTAAAGTGACATTAATAAAGAAACGGAACTAAAAATAATATTAACAATTTCGCAATTTACGATTAATCCACCAGATGATGAATGTAATTAATAACAATTGATTTTAGTATAAAATGAAATTAGGTATATAAAATGAATATACAATAACTTAGGCAAAATAAAAAATATATCTTCCGATCTACCGTGTGAAAATAAGTTAAAAAAAAAAAAGCTTAAAGTATCTTCTAAAATATCATATACTTTATTATTCATTCAATTGAAATACATACAAAAACATTAAATTTACATATCCAAAAATTACTTGAAATGATGAAATTGACAACAATGCGAAGAATAAAATGATACATCAGTAAATGATTTTTTACAGAAAATATTATTATTTTTGCAGAAAATTTAGTATTTCCACATACAACAATGAATGGTGTTATTTCATTCTCAAGATTGCAGACAATATTTTTATTGTTTTGTATGTATATAGTTTTAATTTTTTTTTTTTTATATATTTTGTTTGAATTTTACTCCTGTGTATGCATGCCAGAATATGCGAATCAACGTCTTTTGATGTTCATCTCACACAGTATACATATTAATGAGTCTCTTTAGTTTTGCTCTAAGCAATATTATAATATATATTTATCGGATGAGATAACTTTAATGCCTAGTTGCCAATGAGCTAGTTATGTGCGTCAAATGTCTATTGGCAGTACATGTCAATCTTATGATATGTGGGGAAAAAACAACTGAAAACAAACAACCAATGATCGACTCAACCCCAACATGAACATGTTTGTGATTGAACCCACTTCAGACCGATAAGGGATTTTCTACCGTGGGTCTATCTGTCAATATTCGGCTGCTTTTGGCAAGACTATTAATAACCGAATCAAAACGCTAGGATCTGAAATCAAATGTAGAGACTTGGAATAGTCATACCCCTTTAGAGCTGAGAGGCGTAGAAGCCTAGCTATGCCTCTTTCATCTCTAGAGCAATAGCCCAAAGAGGTAGATCGATAGGCGATGCAGGAGGCACTGGTTGGTTGGTCCCATCATTCACACCGTATATTCAGACAGCAACAGCCGGAAGTCCTTTAATGTGCTTACGTATCTAACCAAGAAATATAAATCATAAATATCCAATGAGCAGTGTGATACTTATCCAAATCTTACAAGTGAATTGTAAATAAATAACGATGTCTTGAGAGCTAGGATCTCATAGCTAATTATATTTTCGATCGCGCATTTCCTGTTATTATATCTAAGCCGAAAATAATATATTATACATCAATACAAATAAAACTACAGGACTATTGGTTAGTTGCCGCTTCAGATATTGTAGAAATCATACAAGCAAAAGACTATTGCTCCGTACCTGTCTGAAAGCAGATCTTTCATCTTGCATGTCACCTGTAATATAAACTCTTCATTCAAGCCCCCCTTAAATAATATAAATAAATAGTACACACCTGAAATAATATTGACAATATTTGAATATACTGTATTGACGGTTTGACACGCGGTACCGAGGAAAATTGACAAATCCTGAAGTCCTATGTCCAATAGTATTGAAGGGAATATGTCACGTGACCATTTTTCGTCAGTTGTACAGTCCGATCACGACTGTTGGTCCGACCCGGTAAATGTTTGGTGAACAGGTAGTAAAGCCGTTGTCCCCCACGGTCACTCCACTACCTGTTCCGAAAACATACTTGCCCACTACACTCCGTACTTAGTAAAATGTTTGTTGATATGATAGTATATTGAGTATAAGGACACGTTTGTAGGACAGTGAGCATCGTTTAACATGTTTCCAAGACGGAATTAATGATTGTCAAAGGCGATATTATGTCAGAAAATGTTAAACCTATAATGTTTATTTTTATATGCGGAGAAGTAAAAAATATAGAAATATCCGTTATAAAAAATAATGAAATTAATTAATTAGTTGGTTTTAAAAAAAAATTCATTTTTAAATAATTTTAAGTATGTTATCAAATTGAAGTCCTCGGCGCTCTGGTTTACTATTTTGCTTTTTTTTTCAATTTAAAATTACAAACAGTCATTATAAAAATATCATTAACATCTTGTTCGTCGTGTTAACACAACCCGCATTTTAAATAGAGACATGATATTTTGGATGTTATTTTAATTTTAACGACCCTACGGTGATAAAAATAAAACTGGTCACATGGTAAATTTGAAAGTGTCATATTTAATTAATTACTCAGTAATTAAAATAAAATATTTTTGTATCATATTGGAAGCAAGGTATACCAAATTAAAGATCTCATCGCCCTGATTAATAATTTGTAATTTGTGTAATTTTTTTTAAAACAATTAAAATAGCCTATTAAAATAATCATTAAATTCGAACTCAAAACTTCAAATCTACCGATAGCTTGATTTGATGCTCCGATGAAGCTAAAGATATAACCATCCCATTGAAAAATAATGAAAGATTCTTAATTAATTGATTGGAAATAAAAATAAGAAAATATTTTTCCATCATACTGAGTAGGATATAAGATCTGATAACCCCGATCAATTGTTTGTAGTTTGTGTTAACATTTAATGGACTTCAATCACAAAAAGTCATAAAAATCGTTTTTGTACCAACAATCAAGAAATTTCTGTTTGATGAATCGCACTCAAATGTTTTGTTATCAAAAACTTTTAATAAAAATAAGAGTGATAATAAATATTAGATTGTTACTTACAGCTTAGAGAGGAATGGATTAAGAGTGCTTCACTAGTTTTTTTAAGTTAGTTCTTTGGAACTTTTACTCGAAAACTTGATGTATTATTTCTACGTCATTAGTTAGGATATAATAGCGGAAAGTGTTAATCAATTACTTGCGATTAAAACATAAAAAAATCACTATCACTTTAATTATATGAATTATGTGTTCAAGGTTTATTGAACTATTATGACTAAAATTCGTTAGAACTGTCAAATCTTTTTCGGAAACAAAGCCAAAAACCCTACTGTGTTATACGCTTTCATTTGTGATATAGATGTGCAGTACTCGATACAATCTCTCCAAACCCTAATTCCATCAAATACAATATCCATCCCGTTCTATTAGGTTGGTGCGTATGAAATGTCGGATTTTCTTTAAATGTGAACGTTTGTCTCCCTGTTTTTGTTATGCTTTTGTTTTTGACATAACCTGGTTTATAGTCGTACTGTCCATTGCCAGAGTCACATTTTAGCAAAGAAGATTTTCTCAAAAGTGTTCCCTTTTTTTATTTGCTTTGAATTTTGCACCGATATGAATTCAACCGATATTCGTGTAGTTTTCTTACATGAGTATAAACTTGGTAATAATGCAGCATAAGCTGCACGCAATATAAACAAGGCGTTTGGGGAGAATACTGTGAACGATCGAAAAGTTCAGCGTTGGTTTGAAAAATTTCGGTCTGGTGATTTTTCCCTGCAAAATGAACCGCGTGGAAGACCCGAAACGTCTGTGAAAAATGATGCTCTGAAAGCATTGGTGGAAACGAATCCAACTGTTTCTTCAAGGGAACTTGCTGCCAGAATGGAAGTTGATCATACAACAATATTGCGACATCTTCCTGAAATTGGCAAGCTGAAAAAAATAGATAAGTGGATACCGCACGAACTAACCGAGCGAAATAAGCTGGATCGCTTGAACGTATGCTCATCATTGCTAACCCGATTTAATCGATTTAACGCTCGGCCGCATACCTCGTACAAAACAATTGCGAAATTAAATGAATTAAAATATGAAATTTTGCAGCACCCACCTTATTCACCGGATCTTTCGCCAACCGACTTTCATTTATTTAAACATTTAGAACTGTTTTTACGGGCTAAACAGTACGAAAATGAAGACAGTCTGAAAAATGGCATATCAGAGTTCATTGATTCTAAAGATCAGAATTTCTTCAAGACAGGCATCTATGCATTAAAATCTCGTTGGGAAAAGTGTATTGAAGTAAATGGAGCATATTTTGATTAAATAAACAGCTTTTGGAAAAAGATATGCAGTTTAATATATTCACTAAAGAATCCGACATTTCATTCGCACCAACCTAATATTTGCGATAGAACAGATGAAAGGAAAAAATAAAATAAATAAAGGCGGGGCCAGATTTAGTGGAGTGTAAACATGGAATCCTTTACCACACCCTACTACGTATCGATCAAACAACTCCACACAGCTCAGTGTAAGAACTGTGACTCACATCACACAGGTAGGCCTTTGACCACTGTTGGAGCCTGCGTTTGAGTCACGCCTCAAAATGTTAAATTTTATCCCGTTTTTCTTCCCTACGGAAAGAATTCAATACCACAACTCTGGCTAAAAATAGGTTGTTGACATGCAGCAAATATTTATTCACGTCACATAAACAAATTATATAAAACATCGTGCATTTCTCAAGAAAGATACTATAAACACTTATCGTTATTTTTTTCAATCGAAAATTGTATCTCGTGTACAGTGGTACATACTATCAATAAATAAAAAAAAGTAAAGTAGCTTTCATATTGAGAAAAATAAATGAAAACTGCTCCTGTTATTGATTTCCAAAACTATCTGGAACATATTATACGTTATGATATTAAAAGTATTGGTGGGTTTCATTAGTGTTTTCCTGTAACGAATGAGTTCGAGTCCAGGCCTAGTCAAGATATTTTTTCTTTGGCGCAGTAATTATTGTTTAGATTATTTGATTTTTAAACTATGATAAGAAAAAATGTCAATAACATTCCATTAACAATGTGTTTTAACAGCTTTAACTCAACCGGTGATTTTTTCCGATAATGAGAAAATTAAAAACAGCCCCGGGAAAATAATAAGGTTTAATAATAAATTAATTAATATTAAGAAATAAATACTTTTTATGATGCAGACCGATTAGGGTATTAAATAACCAATTAACGATTTTTAATATTTGTTGGAGCTTTAATAGATTATTTAATTTCTTAGAGCCCTTTTTTGCTTTTAAATTCATTCTGTCTATTAAATATTTAGGGCCGTGGCCAGAAAGAGCGCTAAATTAGAATGTATTTGAAGATTAAAAAGTTTTTTTTTTTTCCAAATCCCCTTAAAAAAATGACAAAACTTTAGGCGAATCCTTTAGTCCTGTACCATCGGTACACTCTATACAAGGTCTGAATCGGTATAGAAGTTATGTAATCAATACAAGTACAATGATACACAATGTACTTGGCTTCACTGACAAGACTCTACAAGGTGATAGGGCTCACCTTTTTAAAAAGTTTACACCTTACCAGGGATTACATACTGCAAGTAATTATGGACAATTTTAATCTTGTATCCTTTAAATGAACCGTCCTTCATTCGTTTATTTGGAAGGGATATTAGTGAGTTAAAAAGAAGTTTGCGAACTGACGAAATGAAGATCGTGAACTGCGCCGTTCGGGAATGAGGCGATCAGTTCAGTCACTCCTGGCCTCGATTCAGCCAGTCAAGGACTTGGCGAGTTAGTGCACTCTGCCTGAATTTGCCCGTGGTATTTCCGACCAATCCTGCTTACATTGTCCGTATCCATCAAAGAAGCGAACCAGAAAGTGTCGTAGTTTTACGTGCGAATGATAAGCTACAGCAATTTTGAAAAATAAAAATTAAGACAATTAAAACTCTAGTCAGATTTCCACTGATAGGAAGAAAGGATCAATAAAAACTACGGCCAATAATTCAGAGGGAGAGGCTCGACTTTTTTATAGCATGGAGGATCGCCTGCGTATGAATGTAATTTCTACGATACGAGGTTATAGCAGATCAGCAAGAACTTTTTTTTTTATAAGAGGCAAGTTATTCCTACAATCAGGAACGACTCAGTCAGTTCTGGCTTATAAATAGCGCAATCGATCAGCGAGTGAATGAAGCATTTCGAACGGCTGCTTTGGTTTTAGCCAGCTGTTTTTAACACGCACCTGCGCAAGTATAACCCTCCTCTAACAAGTTTTCCTCCACATACAAGACTTTATTTATGGTTTTTAATTTAAAAATTGTAATCTACATGCCGGTGTTCTGGTGCTGTTTCTTTCATCCACCAAAGCTCTGAAATGGCCTATTTAGAAAATATTCTGATTAGGTGTTGGTTAAAATAGAATAATTTGATAACTGGCACTTTCCCCTGGGCTTATATCCTTCATCGGTTCAAATCAAAAAAAGGTATTTAAGGTTTAATATTCTGAGCCCCCTCGCCCAAAGTGTTGAGAACTGATTAAATCCTACCATAAAAAACGGATTAAAAAGGAATTCTATTTAAATAGTTTTTAGAACCAACAATAAAAATCGCATATCAAATAGGTTCCAAGACGGTTTTAATCTTTCTTTTTTTATATTTATTTATGTTTTAGTTATCATTACAATTTATTCTATTCATGCCTTATTTTAAGATATTACCTGGACCTCCCTGTCATGAGTTTATCCATTGTGGAATGTTACACGAAACATTACACTTTTACACGGAAATTCATGTCATTAAACGAGAGGGATGCTTTTGATTCTGACAATAAAAAGGAACTCTAGTGTGACAGTTAAAAATAAAGAGTACCTGAACTACAGTAAAATTACAGTACTGTGTCGATTGAGAATTGACCAAAGGAGACATTTAAATTTGAAATCCAAGTCTTACACCAATGGGCCAAGGGCAAATTACATTTGGTAAAAAAAAATAATAATTTTGTATTATGTTTATAATAATCATTATAGCAAAATAATAATGAACTTTTAAAAAAAAAACTGCATGTTTTATATTTTTTATTGCCTTTGCCGTAAAACTAACGTAGCTCACAAAAAGGACATTGTCTAAAGGAATTATTCCAAAAGTTAAAATCTTAATAAAATCAAGAAAATTGTAGATGTTCGCTCTAAAAATCCATTTTCAAGATAGGGGAAATGTGTAGTAAATCCCCTGAGAACGACTATAGGAATATTACGTACTGTATGTGACGACCAGCTTCTCACTGATTAGGGCCAGTCGTGGGCAAGATGGGACCTATACGCCAAGGCAACAAGAGTCAATACATGTAGCGTGAGCCTCTTTTTCAAAAGCGTAGGCAAGTTTTCAATACGAAATTCATATGTATATAATTAGTAGAACTTGATATATATTAATTAAGTTATTATCTTCTGAAAAGTCAATGTATCTGAAAATAAATTGATGTTCAACAGTCCGTTGTTAATTGTTAGTATCTTTCATTTATTTCATTTGTGTTGGTGGGCACGATGTGGTATACCCAACCAATCATTGATGTATTTACTTCAGAAGCAGTTATTAAGAGGAAAAGTGACACGGCATGTTCTTCCCTGGCAGTAACTTCTATTGGATGCTATTCAGATGGAGGATTGATGTTTTTAATCTCTTGAGTATTCGAGCACAAAGTATTTTGTGTCAACAAAAAGAGGCAGGGGCTGACTAGTGCCGATCGAAATACGCCGAACAGAGTAATATTACTTCTCCTTTGTGCAAATTTGGCTTGTAAACGTCACGTACATTCACAGCGATAACATCTGTTGCAAAGTAGATCCGATGTTTTTGTTTACATCACCATGGCCGCCGTATTGTCAACTAGTAACCTGACACTTCCACTAACTATTACCAGTAACGATCAAACAGGTTTCAATGACAAAAGTTCAAACCTCCTTGTTTTTTTTTGTTTTTTAGAGCGAACGAGTTCATTTGTCCATTTCCATCATCTTAAAATGATGCCCAACCCACGCTTCCGTGCTAGTTGAGTTGTTTGGATGGGTCTATATGGGTCATGAATATGAGATACGCATGGGTTGTTTGAAGTGCTCACTCACTGTGTTGTTTTTCATCAAAATAAATTCTAGTCAATTGCGATGGCCTAACAATTAAGGGTTTCATTACAGAAACCAAATCAATTTTATAGACCCTTTTATTCAATTTTTGTAGTAACAATGCCCACTAAGCCCACAATCAAAAATGCATAATATAAATTAGAAACTTTTTTTCATATCCTAGTTAATATTTATGGATATGGCTATATTTTTCATATCTTCCTTATATCATATAGAACCCCTTAGCAAAATGTCACTAGTCTCTAGTTTGATAAAAGGACTCACAAAGCCAGGAGCACACCAAAGGGTTGAAACAAAAAGGCATTTGAGAGTTTTTTATTGCAGTATCCGTCCGACTACTTAATTATTATTAATTTGCAACCAAAGAAAAAATGTCTGGCTCGGGACACGAACCCGCAACCTAGCAAGTGAGTTACCCTGGCTCGAGTGTATGACTTTCCCCCAACGTGAACCCCTTGAACTTTCATTATTTTTGAGATAATATTCAACAATAAAGACACGTTGTTCTATCGTGTAACGCTCTATTTGTACTAACCCTAAACTGTCAGCTGTCAAATTGTTTTTTTTAAGGGTTGCCAGCACTTTACTGCATAAATGGCGGCAAATTCAAATCTTGGGTTAATTCTGGGACGCCCTTTACAACTACAGATCCGCAGGCGAATCTATTTACAAATTATTTCAAACCGCATTAACTCGAAACATGCTTATTATGTGCTGGTTAGAATACAAGTATGGCAAGTATGAAAACCGTAGTTCTCTTTTTAGTAACTTTTAACTTTTTAATGTAAGTCTAACGTTTCCGTGCGTGTTTTTTTTTTCAATCATTTCATAAATATTTGCGAAATCATGTTCTACGGATCTAATTTACATTATTACATGGCGACATTAATTACATGGTGGCAAATTCAAATCTTGCGTTAGTTCAGGGACACCCTATATATCCGCTTTGGCCAGATGTGTAAGACGGAATATGTTAAAATATTTGAAACAGGTTATGCAAAAAAAAAAATAATTGCCGTTAAAAGCAAATAATAAAAGCAAAATTCTGGTTAAATTAAGAAATGTAATCTAATCGAAAGACTGTTACTCAGGTAATATTTTATAGGCCAAACGAGATGAACTAACTAGGTTAGAAATTGCTTAGAGGCAGAAAGCGGGTACATATTATATGACCTATAATTTAATTCCATGAGAGCTAGTTTGCCAATTTTCAGGCAATTATGTGAAAATATTAAAAGCATGTTTAAGAGAGAAATTTCTATTGTAGTATTAATCCCAAACAAAGTCAAACATTTTCAAACGTGGCCTTAATATTGGCAAACTAGCTCTTGTAAAATTAAGTTATGCTGTGCGCCCCCTGTCTGCCTCTTTGCCAATTTAATTATATAGAAGATCAAAGAGGTTTGGCTGATAACCAACCTACTAGGTCGACCGCATAAAACGTAGCCAACGATTCGATCATTCAATGACAGGAAACTTTTCCCTAGTTAGCTGGAATTGTCTTGACCTGAAAAGTTAGCGTTAGGCTTTGAACTGCTAGGCAGCTCATAAAGTCACGTAACATTCGAGCTCATAAAACAGCCATTTGATATTAACAGCTACACCTAGGGAAAAATGATGTTGTATAACTAGTTGCTATTCAAAAATCTAGCATATACAGCAGAGACGAGGTACGTGCACTGCGTGCAACTCCCAGCGCGTACCAACCAATTAAGGTTATCCCGCGTGATTCTGAAATCGTTAGTAAGTGCCTCTATAACCTACTGATCCAACTCAACGCTCAAACCGTCTCGTGCCAGCCATACGCAGGGGAGGTATGGCTGACTCCAAGAATTCGGCGAACTGTTGTAACCACGACCCCGGCGTCGTGAACAGGCAACCTCCGAAGAGGATCCTGCCCCCAACCCACGGACCCAGTGGCTTACTGGTCCATCCCGCCGTACCCGCGGTACCGCGTACCGTAACAGTCTCCCCCCTTTTTGGGTGGTCATCCGTTGCCAACGGTCCCAAGCTCTTGGGTCTCAGCCATATATCGAGGGGGAGCAAACGATACCGAAGAGCGGCCTATAGTCTACTCCCCCGGTGATTCCCGCCTGCCCTAGCAAGAGAACGGCCACTCTTGGGGCATTTGGGCTCTGGTATCCACCGACCCAGCAGCATCTTGCAACCATTTGGTTGGGCGATGGGGTCGCTATTCCCTACGCCACCGCCCCCACCGTTAGTCGTTCCCGATCTAGACGGAATGTCCAGCCCGCACGCAGGAACAAGTCAACAAGGGTGCGGCTGGAGGCGCGTAAAAACTGGGGCTCTCCTCCTGTCCTGAGACAGTCGGTCCCCCAATCCCGTGCGCAATCCAGCCCGCACCCAGGAACGTCCTGAACGTGGTGGTAGGCTATGAAACTGGGGGACAGGCGGTGCCCCAGCCCCACAACGCGGGCCAGCATATACAGCAGCCAACACGAAGCTACTTCACATGGCAAGATTTTCAATGGCACTCTAAGTAAATCGAATTTGTAATCAACTGGTATTTAAAAATGGCCGCATCGAATCAGATTCCATACAAAACAAACCAGATTCCATTGATTAGTGACTGGCATTTTATTTTATTGTTCGGGTTTATAAAGACTTTTTTTTTTCAAATCAATTTATTCCTCATATTTAAATAATACAAATAATCTTATGCTAATATGCAATACATCTAGTATAAAAACAAAAGACTAACAACATAGTCGCTCTCATTGGGAAGCATATAAATTTTAATTTAAGAAAAAATAATAATATTCTGAAACCCCCCATCGAACTTGTTTGATCCACAACATGGAATTTCGCATGCATTCCAATTTATTACCACACGGCATGAAAAATATTCAACTCTATGAAACACAATAAAAGGTAATTAGTTAATTTATTAATTGGTAATTATAATAAAATATTTTCATATTCAGCAGGGTGCATACAAATTAAAGAGCTCATTTCCCTGATTAATAATATGTTCTTTTGTTTTTTTAAATTATAATTATAATAGTTTATTGAAACGGTTCGGAATGGGGTTTGCATTTTTTTTTTTTTTTTTTCAGCACCATTTTCTGACAAAGAGATCGTTTTAACTTAACTGAACATGAAAGGGACTTCATGATAAATTACATGCTATAAGTAATTAAAAAAAACAAAACTATTCCTGTCGTCATTGATAAATAGTAAGTTAATAAACTAATCACTTTATTGCAATACAATCACAAATGGCTAAAACTGTCATTAAAATGTTTTTCGTAGCCCTAACGAATGTGTTTTAAACATAAAAAATGAAAAGTGCTAACAAATAATTTAGCTAACATCTTAGGGATTAAAGTGACTCAATAGTTTTGTAGATTTTTTATACTATGGAGCTTTTACTTCATTTGATTTTAGAAGACCACAATATGTTTAAACTTTAAACCCCATTATTAGTTCAATCATTCAATCATTAGTTAATATGTTATAAAGACATGCTCACATGAATACATGACAGCAGCTACATTCACATGTGTTATTAAATTAAGATCTGACTTGTTTGTTTATACATATATTGAAAGATCATGATGATATCATCACATGATATACGTTTATTATTATATCACGTATGCATGAATATAAACAGTTCAAAACATCATTACAATTAAATGGGTCTTCATCGCAGGAGCGACTGCAATGAAGACCCATTTAATTGATGCAATGATGCAACTGTGCATTCTGAAACAATTTGGAAAGGGGGGGGGCTACGTAAACAATCCTTGGAAGACCCTAGAGGAAATCCGTTTTCCATTTCAATCAAATTGACGAGATATATTTCCGCTTACTCTTGACTTGTAGCGATATTTTTAGTCAGAACGGTTTTTTGATGATCAGAATGTTTCCACGAACTCCAATTCGGTAGAGGCTTTTTATTATTCGGTGCACCAAATCATAAGCTTTTTCTATATAATTAAAATCTGTAGTTTATTTCCAAAATATATTGGTAAATTTTAATAACAATAACAGTAAAATTATAATAAATAAATTTCTTTTTTTTTAAGATTCAGGCAGGACTATACATATTTCAATAATCTAAAAATTCAAATCATTACATATTTACAAAAATGGTAAACCAGTAATAAATGTAAACAGTTTTAAAGCTATGAACCAAATGTATAATTAAGATATTTCTCAAGATTAATTAAAGAATACCCCTAACTTCGATGAATTTTTTAAAAATTATTCTTTTGGTAAGTAGTATTGTTTTATTTAACAATAAATGTAATGAAGGTAGAAGGAGAAGAATTATCGTTCCAAGAACTAGGCCAATGGCCCTTTTTATTCACCATTAATTGAAAACTAGTTTTTAAGGATTAAATAGTGCAAGTAAATCTCTTAACGTGGGCCGGTAGATTGGACTTCTTTGATGAAATACTTACGAAAAAGTTTATAAATCTGTACTCCAATTCTTAGTAAAGTTAAAATTACCTTTATATGTCTTTTCTTTTCGTTTCAGGCGATCGAAAAAGTCAAATATATTGAAATTTTGACTGAAAGAGACTTTTCACAACCATTCGAAACATTTTTCTTAATACTTAAATCAGCCAATCAGAAGCAGCCACGGTTGGCGGAACCTTCTTCGAGTCTGCGCAATAGAGTATCCATAACTTCGAACAATTTTTTTTAATTTTCTAAATTTTAATAATATCAGTAAAATTATAGTTAATGAAAATATTTATTTTTATGTTCCAGACAGAACTATACATATTCCAATAATGTGAAATAGCCAATTATTACATATTTACGAAAGTTGTGTATTAAACAATTCTGCTTCTACTTCTATTAGTAAAATAAATGTAAATAGTTTCAAAGCTATGAATCAAATATAATAAAATATTTATTTATTATTTATCTAAACAATAATTTAGATATTTCTCAAGATTTATTAACGGATCTTTCTGGGCTTCCTAAATCCAATATTACTTAGAGTTTATTCGGTCGTGAACGAATGAATCACTTAAGTAAACAAAATAAAACAATCGTTCACCTAAATGAACGATCTCCTCGGTCTAAATGGGTCGACGGACCAAATGTCAGCTTTCATTCGGCTCATTTGGAGAGGAAATGAGCGGATTACTAAAATGTCAGCCATGAACGAGGCAGTCGTTGTTAAGTTAAATAATTTTCTATGGTTGAAAAAAAATTACTCTACTTTTAAATCACATGTCATATCAGACATTTACATATGTATATTTGCACTATGGGTTGTTGAATTAAGCTTCAGTCTCTTAGAAATTCTTCTATTATTGACACAATACCATAAAACGTTTCGCCTGTTAAGGCATCAACGAAAATTTTGAAAACAAAATATATCTAAACATAATGTATACTAATTTTGTTTGTTCGAAAAGAGTAGCTCAGTTAGTAATAGTAACGGGGAAACTACATTAAAAGTAAAACTCGATGCATTGATAAAATTGTGTTCACTTTGAATGTTATAATTAAAAGATATCTCAAAAAAAAGAGGCGATATGAGCAGTAAACAGTTATTTTATCTCTTCACTATCGTTCGTTATAATTATTTTTTAGTTAGTTAAATTCCTTTATTGTGCTATAATTACAATCTGCCTTTTATAAGGCAATAAGTAATTAAGATAAATGCTCTCATTCATACCATATATCGTTTTAATTATAACAATATTCCTATAACCTATGCTTTATTCTCAAGATTAATTCATCAAATTTATATTAAGTAATGTATGTTAAGTTTAGACTAGTCTCAGGAACCGACAGAATTATCTATAGAAAAATCTGTTTCTTTTTTAAAATAACCATTTCATAAAATCATAAATACCTGATTAAAGTTGATCCATAATCGGCTATAATCCCTTCACAAATATCACTAGAACCAGAATCACTAGAAGCAGCCATGAGAAGGATTTGAGTTAAAAAAAAATAGGTCAAACAAGCATTATAATAATGATAATGGAGACCCGACACAACCGAAAGCCCGCCACAGACTGAAGAAGCTTCTCAACGCTCATTGGCTCCTGCAATAATTAATTCATGGCCACTCGGATTCGTCGAACAAATACTTAGCCTATACATTTTTATGTTTTTATTTCCTTCGAGTAGAAATGTAAACAAATATCTATCTTTATTTTCTCGGCTAAAAAATTTTTTTTTTCACTTCAAGCTTCATAAATTATAAGATAGGAATATTTTCAAACTTCTAAGCTACATTGGGCAGTTAAGGATTTTTGGAGGGAGAGATAAGTCACGTTTTTTTTTTTTTTGTCTTAGTTCTTTTAAAGAGAGAGAGAGAGAGGAGAGAGCGATAATATATATATTTCATTTTATGTTACATGGGTTGTTTACATATAACTATATATAATGAACTAAAATTAAAATATCCACTAATTTATATATAGGTAAACCGAAAGAAAAAAACCTCGTTTGTTTCTATGTATGTTCTAAAGTTTTATAACAAGTAGAAGGGGTTTGTATAAGAACAAGTGTAAGGGGCCTGAGCAGAACTGTACACCTGCTTCGTGACTTCATGGAAGTCACTGATAGTTCCTGTTATTTTTAAGTAAGCAGCCCTCCTTACTTCCCTTACTCCCTACTTCCCAGACTCTTACCCTTTTCTTATACATATATTTCTCAGCTTTAGCCCCAGACCATCCACCCACCTCTTTTAGGCATCCCACACTCCATATCCTTCTCATACTTCCTTCAAATGGGACTCCTCTTAGTGAAAGGCACCCATCATCCAAAATAATTTCCCTATTATTTTTCCTACATCCTATTTTTTATAAGTTTCAGAGCTAAGAAAAAAAAACAACCCAGACTCCACTTTTCCCTAGCCACTCCACACAGTATGTAATAACGAAACTCTTAATATTTGTATATACCAGTGTTTTGCTTGTACTTCATAACTTTCTTTCTTTTCTTTTAAAAGACTCTCCCCTACAAAGATCATTTAACTAAGACAACGATTGTAAGAATGATGCTGTATTTCTATCTGAAAGTATAAAAGTATATTAAACAGCTCTCTGAATTACGATAATCAACTGTAGTATGTGATTACAGGGAGTACTTGAAAAGGAAATTCGGTTCCATTTTACATCACAGAAGCTATTTATGATAATAAATTAAATAACATATTACCACCTGAACAGCTTTAAATAGGTTTTTTAATGTCAATACTTCAGGTATTTACAATTATGTTCATTTATATTTAATTATTTATCACTTCTATTGACCTCTTTGCTGTTTTGTAAGCTCTTTCCGGCATTTAATACATGTCGTTTTTTTCACCCCTGTAGGTATGCCTGTCTTTCCTCGTCTTTATGAGCCCTTTGAGTTCTTCAAAGTAGAGAGTCATTTTTTTCATACCCTAGAGATGTCAAAAATAAAAACAACCTTATGAAAAATGTTTTGGAGACAATTACTAATCAAAAAATAGATATTTCCCTTATCATATTAAGTGTGGTATTAAATTAAATATCTCCTAGCCCTCATTGATAATATGTAAACAAAAAAATTAGATCCAAAATTGTTCCACATACTGACTTAAATTACCGAATAAACTAACAACCTTTTTTAGGCTTTGAACCTGGTCTCTTTATATCATGGAGCAGCAGGCTTCAAAACTTTTTAGTTCCCAATTGTATTTTCATTGAATAATTCATTTATTTCGACACCGCTAAAGACTTGTAAGGAACATCGCAGATATAAATGACGGACTGTTGAAGGAATTCTCGGAAGACACTGAGTACTACTTATGTGTCCGTCTATTTGTGTAACTGCGTTTTAAACAGCTTCTGACGTAATTGACGGAAATACTACATTGGAGATCTTGGAGAGCCTCTTAAATTCCTCCTGCCCTCGTCCCAAAGAGGTTGTTTGCTTCAATGTGTTCAATTGTAAACAGAACTTACCGGCTTTCGCAGTGAGCTGCATGAGATATTTGAGCTGCCTACGGTGGATGAATTCATGAATTCTAGCTATTGCTGCATTACTTGCTGTATTTAGGACTTAAGACACCTACTTACTAATAACTAATGAGAATAATTCTAGCTATTGCTGCATTACTCGCTGTAATCAGGATTTAAGACACTTCTAACTAATAACTAATGAGAATAATTCTAGCTATTGCTGCATTACTTGCTGTATTTAGGACTTAAGACACCTACTTACTAATAACTAATGAGAATAATTCTAGCTGTTGTGTAATACGAATTCCGAATCGATAGAATCATTTTTTAGAAGTCTACTAGACACAAATCGATTACCTTGAAGCTCGGCGATTTATTTAACAAAATGTCCTCGTGAAACCATATTCACTCGGCGTCACCAGATGAGAATACAGAGCACATGAAAGCACTGAGCAATGTTAGCAAATTTCCACGGCAGTAGGTGGTGCGATCGAGAGGGCCGTTTCAGAGTCACTGACCTCGCCCTTGTGTCTCGCCCGCGGCCAGCCGCTCCAGTACGTACACTGGCTCTTCACATCCCCCACAGCAGAAAGATCGAAGACCCGAAAAAGTAATATTTATTTATTAATCAGTAATAGCCCCTTCGTTATTTTTCATTTTGTTTTTATTTTTGGCATCTCTGACCATTTAGTAGAATAGACTCAAGCATATTTTAACGCTTTCGTCTCCACTGACCTCCACAAATGACATAGCAATGGCGACATCTTGGCGATCATTGGAAGTCACTAAAAGTCTATAATCCAAGCAAATAAGTTCTTTCACAGATAGAAATTAAAAATAAATATTGAAAAAAATTAGAAGCTATTCTCTTAAATAAACGTAGGCCGAAATTAATTCAAGAAGTAGTTAGCTTAAACGGTCTCGGACAGTTACAAATATATGCGTAATCTTCTGTATAGTCTTAGCCTTTACACCATTCATAAATACTATTATAGCAGAAGGTAATGTTGCTATGCTGCCTTTAAAACGTAAATCAATAATTTATAATGTGCTTGTCAGCCGTCTATTTACATATGCTTCGCCATCTTGGAGTATGGCCTAGTAACATCCTTGAACTTTATAGGACGCAAAATAAATTTCTGAGAATATTAAAAAATTCGCTTAGGCGAACGTCCGTCTCCCTGCTACATGATACCACTGTCATTGACTTTATTTATAACATAATAAAAGAACGCACTCAGAGGTTTCAGTAATAAGTATTGTGCATACTATATCGACTAGGAAGAAGATACAAGACATAAAGACGCACATTTTATTTTTAAGACTGGTGGACACAGATATATACAGCCCGTATATGTTAAATATTTAAAACCACAAACGTTAACAAACTTGTTGATATCGGCTTATCCATAATATTTTCATTTTATCTGTTATGTCTGTAACCCGGCACTTTAATATTATATGTGGAATAATATAATCAAGAACTATAAATCGGCTGTATAAGGTGTCGGTAAGATGTAAAGAATCCTTGCCAACAATCATAAAAAAGGGTTTGACATACAAACAATAATGCTCAGTAAAAGGAAAAGCAGGTCAAAGCCGGCCGGTGTTGTCATACGGCGAAGCAAATATCCGGAAGCTATGAGAGTCATAAACATGCAGGGTGTGAAAATTGCGTTTCTCCAACTTGCTTAGTCAAAGGGGCTATGAAAAAATACCCTTTTCACACCAAGACCGCTCGCTAAGGCAAGAGGGGAAATCAGCACGTCATTGCGCGAGTCTCTTTACAGTCAAAAAGGAGAGGTATACTTACTGGGAGGAGGCAGGGGTCGGGGTCTATCTGATTTCTGGGACGAAGCAGAGTAAGGGAAATTCGAGTTGCGAGCAGTCTAATGCGACTTCTCTGTGTTAAAGGCACCGATAAAATTTCAATAGTTAGTTATAAGATAATGTAATAATATAAATTCATTCTATGTTATCTCATTTAATCTCATTTAGTAATATATACTTATTTATAATATTTAATATCAGTAATATGAATACAAAGCATACCTTCTGTATATTTGATTAATTGGATTCCTCCCATTCATCACCACGATAAATTATCTTTGTATTAGAATTAATTGTTACAGGATTAAACCCAATCAGTATCAAGCAATCTTATTTTTATTATAATTTTAGACCTATGCTGCACGCCCAGAGCTTGATAGAGGAATAAATACTTTGAATAATTAAATGGCATTCCATTAAATAAAATGCTTTAATTAATCAACTGAAGTGTAGAGGCGTGGAACCCCGGTTAAGGTAGGTGGAAAGATCTATGTATTGAAAGATATATTGTAACATTCATGATATTTGAGAATATCATGTCCTGCAACCCTTCCATCTGGTCAGCATCGTCCCTGGTGCTCTTAGGAGTGGGGATGAGATAAAGAGCCAGTCTTAGCCTAACACCCAGAGAGCGAACCAGAGCAAGCTTCCGATGTGGCGGTAACCAACAGAAGAAGAGGAGAAGAAGAAGAAGGAGAGATCAGCAGTAACATTGATTGGATTATACGGAGATCATCGATTGGGTGATATTGATATTGTTTTTTTATTATTATGGATCCATTAAAAGAGATTGAGCTCAATTTTCATGTTTTTTATTGTAATTAGTAGTAACTATCCTTGTTCAAAAGGAATTGAATATTTTTTATATAATTAATGTCAGCACTCTATATAATTATAATTATTTGTTATAACCATTTTATTTGTATATATTTCACAATTCCCAGTTTCTCAATTTATTTATAACTTTAACATTAGCCTTGAGATCGGGCGATTCAATCAAAAGGGATAATTTCCTATGTCGAAGACATAAAAACAATTTGAATTAAAGATCTCATGACGGACCTACCAAATTAGTTAAGGTAAATTGATCAAATAAATTAGAAAAAGAAATGGTAAAAAATGAGGTAGGTTTCAATATATGTATGACAATTATTGGTGGTGGGGTGAATAAACTGAAATCAGTTTCTCTGTAAACAAAGCAAGCAATTTTATTCACTATATATTATATTATAACAATTATTAATATTGATTTACACAATCTTACCTGTAAACAAAGAAACGACAATTACAGTTTATAACTATCACTTCTATGTTCACACTCTATCAACAACTTTGGTTACCTAACATAACCTTCTCTATACAATGGCTGCTTCATCTGGTGGCAGCTAGTGGAAACAACGCAGCAAATTCAAATTAAAGAGAGAATACTTTCCTTACATATATATTTCTCTATTTTTTTTATATTTCCATACATTAATATATATTGGTATTTATATATGTATCAAAATTAAATTAGCAAATAGAAAAGTAGCAAGAAGGTGGGCTCTCTGGAGAACAGTCTGAGCACACAGAATGAATCCACTGGGCCTTCCAACAGACTCAATCTTAGTTTGAGGGTGCGGCCGCGAGAAGACTCTGGTCGCGTATTCATCCATATCCGGATCTGCTTATTGGTCCAGTTTGGCACGCCCACATATGTATATATAGTAAAATCTTCGTCATTTGAATCGAATAATTTTTTTTTTTTAAATATAGACCCACGGGAGTTAAGAAATAAAAAAAATATTGAATCTAGAAACTCTTGAGATGTGTTCAGGCTTTCTACCATCTAAGCCGTCCCTGTGAAGTCTAGACAATTTCTAGCCTTGCCAGCTGACCTCGTGTATCCTACAAGAAATCAATACAATTTCAAAATCATCTTTATTTACAAAGTATAATAAAGATGAAGTATTTTCTCCTCCGAGGGGGTTGCAAATAAACAATATAATTGTACATAGTTAAAGTAAATTAACATGGATAAGAATGAAATCATTATATGATGTGCATAATGCTAAGGGAGGGAATTAGTGTAAGCTATCGTAAGTTAAATAATATTTGTAGAGGAGAGTCTTTTAAAAGAAAAGAAAGAAAAGCTTTATTATGAAGTACAAGCAAAACACTGGTTTGTACAAATATTAAGAGTTATGTTACTACATACTGGGTGGAATGTGTGGGAGCAAGTGGGGTCTGGGGCTAAAGCTGAGACATACATGTATAAGAAAAGGATAGTTCTGGGAAGTAGGGAGTAAGGGAAGTAAGGAGGGTTGCTTACTTAAAAATAACAGGAACCATCAGTATAATATAATATAACAGGCAGGTATACAGTTCTGTTCAGGCCCCTTCTACTTGTTCTTAACATTATAAAACTGTAAATAGGTTGGCCATTGGATCATTGCAATTACATGAAGTTCGTTGTTATTTTTTTAATTCCATAAAAATGGGTCTTGGTTAGGGTTTAGGGCGTTAAATAAAGGGTTGTTTCAATATTTAATACCCCCGTAAAATTTTATTAGTTGCCTGGAAATATAATCAGCTGGTATTGGAATTTAGGTAGCCCTACACGGAGCCACTCGCACCAGGCTTGACATGGTCGACTTCAGACCCAAGGCCTAGGACCCCTAGGCTCCATCATCGGTGGACTCTCACCACTGTCCCAACACCACCCACCCTCTCCCGAGGCCTTCCATCAGAATTGGCTCCCTAGATCGTATGATTTAACACCTTTAGATTTCTTTTTATGGGGTTATTTGAAGTCAAAGGTGTATGCCAACAAGCCCACATCCACACGTGCATTAAAAGAGGAAATTCAACGCTGCATCAACGAAATTGAACCACATTTATGCCAAATGGTCATGGAAAATTTCGACAAAAAAGTGCGTATGTGCCAGCAAAGTCGTGGAGGCCATTTGCCCGATGCGTTATTCCATAAATAACCCTATCCTATTTACTTTATAATTCAATGAAGAAATAACAAAAAAATACTAAAAACTGTGTTTTCTATTTAAATCAAATCTTGTGTTAATTTTGGGACAACCTTTATATATATCTAATAATATAATTTCTTCAAGTTGATAGAAAATGTCATTTGAAGTTAACATTTTCTTGAATCGAGTGCCCATACTGACTGACTGGCCCTACATGAAGACAAAGATTTAGTTCACTCAAAGGGCCCTGTACTAAATACACTAACGCAGTGAATCAGCCCTTTATGCAAACGAACCGCCAGCGGTCCCGGCTTAGCAGGTCCCGCACAGGCCTGCCTTTAATGAGGTTGTTAGTGATGCAAGCTCTCTGTGTCATGTACCCAGCCCCCAGTCTTCTCTTCGATACCCTTCACGCCTACACTAATTCATCATGGATCAGTTAGCTCGCTGCAGTCACCGTCACCGCTATGCAGTAAAGGCTGAAGGTGAGTGCGAGAGCCGCAGATGCTCAGGATATGAGGTGAGAAAAGTGATCGGTAACAGAACTACCAGTGAATCATTATTTGCCAAAGATCCATTTCCGCTTCATTCTCCGAGAATGATGGGCGATACTTGAACGTGGTCTTATGTGGGTATATTCATATTATGTACCTAAGTATTTGGGTTATCGGATAATTTATTACGAAATTTCAAGAATTTTCAAGAAAAATTTATGTTTGATAGTGGGAATTTTAAGGTCATTATAGACAATTCTATTTGTGACCAATATATAAAAAGCTACATTAGGTGATGTTATTAGGTACTTAAGATTGGAAGGTCTTGATGTTTGGGGATTTTAGCTCAAGTTTATAAGTCCAGATTGGTTTCACAACGGCTTTGTATATGGTTATTTTCATTTCCGGTTGATCTAAGGTTCATCAGTTCTTTCGCCTTTTGTACGCAATACATTTTCTTCGAAAGTTTCCTTTCCACAAACATAACGAACAAATTTTTTTTTTTTTAAATAGATATGAACTATGTTCTCATATTATTGAACTATGATATGAAGTATTTAAAAATGAAAGAAAAAACACCGAACGTGTTAGTTTCTTAATCACTGCTAGCGAAAAAAACTTACTCGGTATTTTGATTAAAAATACTGAAAATTAATCTGTTCAGTCTGTCAGCAAGTACTTTTTCAACAAATGAAAAATTTGTCTGCAGGTACTTTTTTCGTCGTGTACAAAAGACATAATAGAGCTTAGTTGAATATAACTCAAACGTTTCGGATAAATCATTTTTATGACCCCTACCGTAGAGAGATTTTATGGCGCGCATACTCAATAAACTCAGAATCAGTACGTCGGCTATAGTACCTAGGGTTTAAATAGATGTCTTGGGTTGAATTGGAATGTTCAAATGGTACTAATAACGATCCTCGTAGGTAAGCGGAAAGGCTAGAGCAAAATTGCAAAGAGGTAGATCGATAGGCGATGCAGGCAGGCAGGAGGGTTGTGTTCTCGTCGTTACTGAACTGCAATCTGCCATTTATCAACCTCGCTGTTTCTTCATCGCCAGCCGTTGTTCAGTCATTAATCGTGGCTAAATCTTTAGGCTATAAACAGCTGATTAACAATCCATCATGACTAATCATTATCATCATGACTAACGGTTATTCATAGGTAAACCAGCTTTTTACTTAAGATTAGCTCCACTCATCATCGTCTAGAGCCGCTATTATGATATATTATTATTTCAGGTTGCCGTAAAAAAATCCTATCAACTAGTGGTATAACAACTTATGGTATTGATCTCATTATGAGCTCTGTCTCCAGTCATGAGTTTTATAATGCTTGCTTTATACATAATATTTATAATCTTGCTAAGACAAGTAGAAGGGGCTTGAGCAGAACTATATACTTGCCTCGTGACTTCATGGAAGTCACTGATGGTTCGTGTTATTTTTAAGTAAGCAACCGCATCCCTACAAGACCTCCCTACTTCCCAGAATCTTATCCTTTTCTTATACATATATGTCTTAGCTTTAGCCCCAAACCTCTGCACTCCTTCGAATGCATCTGCGTATGCAGCACGAGGAGACAGATGTAATTCCAAATTTATTTATTTATTTTTGTCATTGTATATATATTATCAATAAAGAGGTTTTGAAATTTAAAAAAACCCCAAACCTCACTTGTGCCTAGACATTCCACCCAGTATGTAGTAACATAACTCTTGATATTTGTATATACCAGTGTTTTGATTGTACTTCATAATAAAGCTTTTTTTTCTTTTCTTTTAAAAGACTCTCCTCTACAAAGATTATTTAGCTATGGATCACTTCCTATAATTACCGTTAGCAATTATTAGCTACGCTCAAATAAGTTTTATGATCTGACAATATAATTGTTCTAAGCTATATATATTTTTTATGGCAACGATTTAGTTATTTGCAATTTTTTTAAGTGTTAAAAAAGCACTTTCCAGTGTGACCTAGCCAGTTCAAAAAATAAAATGACTAATCTCAGTCTCAAATGTTGAATAGTTTTTTCTCTATCACACAATAGGGGCTGTAAAGAAAATGACGCTGTATGCAGCTCTCAATGATTAATAGAATCATATATATATATATATATAACTTTTAATTATTGTGTTATTTAATAATAAAATATTGACTACGTTACTTATAAATATATCAGCTTGTTTAAATGTAATAGATTGAGTACGTGTAACATAATTTTTAAAAATATTTGTCGAACCGGACCGCTAATCAGGAAGGTGATTTCTCAAATATTAATTTTTGTGAAAAATAAACTACTTGATATTAATTTATCTTGTTAATTAACTGTAATTCAAGGTCGAAATCGCATAATTATGAATAATTTAAAAAAAACGTTCTGGATTAGTGATTACTATTTGTAGTCATTGTATTTTGACCAAAACTTAAATAGGCAACATTCTAATATAATATAACATATTATGTTTCGTGGGATATGTTTCAAATATTAGACCGGTAGGTAGCTTTTTAATCCTTAAACGTAAGCATGGACGTGATTTTACGTTTTTGTTTGAAACGAAACCCTCTCCATTAGGAATGAGCATTAAATACAGTACAGATGCAGTATGAGAGATAACAGCTGTGCGATGTAGTTCGATGAATGATCTAGGAGGCCATGAACATACCGGCATACTAGATCTAGGTCAATAAAAAACACTCGTAGCTCTGTCTGCTGCTGCCTCTCTCGCATAGCCGTCAATGAACGTATGTTTAATGAAACAAACGGGAACGTATTTAATTTCACCTTTTGTTTTTTTTAATTGTAGAGTTTTAGTATTGGTGGAATTCCGAGACTGTCAATGTAAACTTTCAACACAAACTGATGAAGAACATAAATTATAACAACCGTGCAGTTGATTTTTTTCTAAATGTCCATTTTATTTTGTAGGAAAAACGTTTTCGATTATACATTTATCCGTTAAGAGGTATACTGTTTACGAAGCGAAGCTGTGGCTTTGTTACGGTTAAAGATATTCAGCGAATGTACTCTTCTCCATTGTACCTATTAGAGATCCACAATAATTTCGGCTAATTATATTAATTAGTTACAAATAATCAAAATTTTACAAACTGAATACCACTTTTCAATGGCACCCATTTTGAAAAGCTTCTGAGGTGGCATACTTGTTTTGAAACTTAAATTTGACAGAATATATACATGAAATGTAGTCACTTCATTCTAATATTCTTCATGGGGACTAATTTTTTTTTTGTTCCCGAATCTAAAATTATTTTCATTATAGATTCTCAGGCGAATATATTTATATATCACATTTTGTATGTCCTGTACCATCGGTACATTCTATACAAGGTCTGGATTGGGTATAAAAGTTATATAATCAATACAAGTACAATGATACACAATGTACTTGGCTTCATTGACAAGACTCTACAAGGTGATGGGGCTCACCTTTTTGATCAAACAAAAAACTTGAAAACTAACTTACATAGTAATTCTTAACCTAAATTTTCCGCGAAAGTCTGTTTCCATCGATTCGGGAGGGGTGGTGGGGTCATAGTGTTAAACACTGGGTTTGTGAGGTGCTGCTACGCGTCGAAAAACTTGATGTGTCTCCGGCGGCACACCAAGCAATGGGTGCAGGTCGACGACGTTCTTTAACCTCTTGAGAGAGGTATGCCGGACCACTTTTCGCATGATCTCATTCTGGAAACGCATTGGTATTTTATTTACAGCACAGTACATTAGACAAATATAGCAGAGATGCTATGCGAGAGATAACCGTTGAGCAGTGCAGTCAGATGAATAATAGAGAAGGCCGTAAGCACCGGTTTACTAGATCTAGGTCAATTTAGAAACGCTCGTAGCTCTATGCACTTGTGCCTTTCTTGTTTAGTCATTAATGAACGTCTAAATGATAGTTGAAGTCATGTTGCGCGCGTGCTGTCAGTTGATGCCGCGGCTTATCTCTCTCGTTTTTGCTAGTGGGAGGGAAAACACTCGCTAACTAGTGTCCTTGGAAAGAGTCGAACCCATTCCATTTAAACTGCCAAAGAACACCCGCACTCACGAAAAAAAGTGTTATATAAATACAAAAAGGAATGGATTAGTGTCTTAGAAGACTCCGAGTGTGTTTACATCGACGGTGACCTTGCCTCGTTCACTGTGGCCAGCTCATTAAAAAGTTTAATGGCGAATCAGCTAGCCTCCTATTAACTGTTTTTGTTGTTTATTTTTAAGAAGCAGGCTCCCATTGAACTTAGTCTAAAGTCTGGTCGTGCGAAAGGCCGTTGTTCTCTCAAGGTGGCTTAAAACGGGATCAAGATTTCCCACGTGTGAACAGGGGCAACCTTTGCCTTGTGCTAAGTTGGTACAGATCTCATTGTTTTTGAGTCGACATGAAACATAGTACCATTTCAGTTATATTATTATAAGTCATTAATTAATCACTTGCTAATAAAAATAAACTTCGTATTTATATAAACTTATTTTTAGTAATATAAGATTGACGATTTTGAATTCCTGATTAACTATGTAATGTGAATTCGTGCGGTAAAACCGACGTAACCATTATAACATTGGCATTAACCTGAACTGTTTCATGATATGACGGTTCTGGGTTCAGAACCCTAAATGGAACGTGAATTTATTTTATTTCCATGTACAGAGCTGTGTGTCTCCCTATATGATAGAAGTTCACCCCCAACCCTAAATAGAAGTTCATTAGGGAGTAAACAATTGAACTAAGCTATCATCAAAATTATGTTCTCGATTGTTCCCCAGTTTCACTTAGAACGGTCATCGACTATTAACTGGAGGTACATCTTAAAACATCGTCAAACTTAGGTGGGCAAGAAAACCACTAAACTAGGGTATCTGCTTTGCTTAGCAAAACATTTCTTCGAAATCAGCTGTTATCTTACGTGAAAAAGACAATTGTACCAATCAAATGATTTATTTTATTTTGAGCTTTAGAATACAAGAATATCAATAATATATAAATTCGACAAGACTACTCAATGGGGAAAATGACTCCTTTTATTTTAGAACAGCCTCCCTGAAATTCGGTGCAGCTGATTCTCATCAAGCTGTTAAGGTGGTTCCTAATCTGTGAGTCGAGATCTGTACGAGTAGTTAATGAAGTTCATTTTTGAGAATCCTGCTTCACATACATAAGTTGAGCCAAACATTACGTTACATAATTTTATGACTATAGTCTTTAGCCATATTTTAGTCACCGAAAATTGTTCGCTCCAAACAGTTTTTGTAGAGAGCTTTGTTGTTCTTAAAAACATCTGTCGCTTCACTGGTCGATAGACCAGACCATTAGGCATAAGTTAAAGAACTGTGGTTGACTTTCTGCCTGAAGAAGCAGATAATGGAGCATGTAGAATATTTTATTATCAAATCCAGCGCCCGGCACGCTCTATTTTACAATATCTAGTTCACTATTTAGCTTCACATATTTGGCTAGAGTTCAAGAAATACGTAAAGAAGCCTCTGAACATTTCTCTTGTTTAGTCATGGATGGGATCATTTGAAATCCCGTTGCATTATTATTTTATGTTAAGCACAGGTTTTCTAAAATTGTTTAAGTATATCTCCCCCCCCCCCCCATTATATCCCATTGTTATAAATTATGGAAGTCCGCACAAATTCTACATGAATGAATCTATGTACAATAGGTATTTGTCCTATAGCTTGGCTACATTTTTAATAATTTTACACTGCGATTTGTGATTGTCACAAAAGTATAATGTGCATTATATATTAATCGTCTAAACATGTTTAAAAGTGATGGGGCTCCACTTATGAATCATAGACTTAAATCTAACTTACATCTAACAAACAAAATCTTAACCTGATTTTCCCCAACAGTCTGTTAACATATGGTGGGGGGGGGGTCATAGTGTTAAGCACTGGGTTTGTGAGGTGCTGCAAAACTTTATGTGTCCCCGGTGAATGAACTCGCCCACCGATGGCACGGCGTTTTCTAACCTGAGAGAGGTATGCCTGACCAATTTTCTCATGATCCCATTCTGAAATTGGTGGAGACTTTTAGCTGTATTGTCAGTCAAGTGGGTAAATAGCGGGGCACCGTACAGCAGAGCTGGCCGGAGGACACATTCATATATCATCAGTTTGAGACGCAGCGACAAGTTGGGTGAAATTAGCAAGTACGAAAGCCGGTAAGATCTGTGTCGTAATTTTTCTATTTTGTTACTAAAATGGGTAGAAAATGGAGATACCTATCCATACCCAATATATACCCAAATAGTACATAGAGAAAGCCGGTGAGTTCTCTTGCCCACCTATAGTATAGGATCTTGGAAGGAGAAGATTACGCAGTCTGTCTGCTAAAAAGCACCGGAGACAAAACCGCTACTTGAGGAACTCCACAAGTTAGAGGGAATGGGTTCGAGAGGCAATCAACCTCCCCACCCACCCATGCCCTCACCGTTCGCCAGGAAGGAAAACAGTTCTGCGACTGGGAATTCCCAGATCAGTTATAGTTATAAAACACCTAGAAATAAGCTAATAAGTGTTTAGATTATATAAAATAGCAGAAAGCATAAAAAAAAAAAAAATAAGCAAGAAAAAAATCAGTCCCATTTCGTCTACTTATAAGGAACGTAACTCAAAAACTCAGCTCAAACCGAGCTCAGAAACTATTTTAACAAGGAATTGAAATTTCTGATTCAATTTCTCTATGCTTAAGCACACATACAAGTCAGTGACTTGAGAATAATTTCAAGGTTTAAAAAAAAAAATGTTTTGGTTACCAACAATAGACTTGACGTTTTTAATTCGCCACAAAACAATATTAATAGGTTTTTATACTAATATTTCAGATATTTACATATTTATTTATTGAAGATTTTCAATGATCGAATATCAAATTAAATGAAGAATTCGTAGCTAAAAATCCCAAGTATTTTTCTTAAAACATTGATTTAATAACTATTGAAGAAAATGAGGCAGTCCTATAAGTATCTCTTGAAATTGTTTCGTCATTTCTTACGTCCTTTATTAAATTTTTTTATGTTATGTTTATTAAAATTTCCTTCATAAACGATAACTGATACTTAATTGAAGTAAACACTTTGAAATAAGATAATAATGGAGAGGATACCGATCTAAGCAACTATTTTATTTAATTATTTAAGGTAATATATTTATGTATAGCTTAGGTACGATCTAAAAAATATATTCTAAAATTAAACCATGTCTTTGATATGGCATTGAGGTTAAGGTTGATCTGAACATGTGATCTTTGTTCATATCCCAAGTAATTTATTTTCAAAATATGATAAGTAAATTGTAACTCTTCAAGCTCGAAGATAAAATAATTAGTCTCTATATAGAAAATGTGGCAAAGTTTTTAATTTTAGAATAATTTATTAAAACTATCATGCCAATTAAGTAAATTACACATTTAAAATTTGCCAACAATATTTGTTGTTTGTAGAATGATTCAACCTATTCGGCAAAAATATATTCAATTAACAATTGAAAGTATGGTGAAATCAAATATCATAAAATACATTTCAGTTATAATCTGTAATATGACATTTGAAAGATGGAGGGAGATTTAAAATGATGGGATTTGGCGGGCCAGTTTGAAATTTAAAATACTGTTTAAGTTTACTGTTTACTAACAGTCTCAGGTTATATTGTAACCTCCCGCTAATAAAAATATTGCCGCTCTCGACGGCAGATAGCAGCACCTCCCGGCGCCTGTGGCATCCAATAAGTCTATTTTTTCTTTTCCACGTTAATATTTATCTTTATTAAATGGTATTTATCGTAAAATAACTCTAATAAAACGATTTATCATTTATTAAATCTCAGAAGTAGCAAGTGGTTTATTACTTCTGAGAGTTATTGCTATTGGGAACATCTCGTTGGCATTGGTTAGTTTGTATCAAAGATTAGTGTTGAAATCTCGACTGAGCATTAGCTGTAAAAGCTATGGCTAATGTAGGGGTTGACAGTAGTGTGTTTGTTTCGTTTTCAACGCGCGGAAGGACCGGCCCGAGACTATTTTCCAGTTTGTTCTGACTGGTTGAAAACTATTTGACAGTTTCCGCAGCTAAACTGCCCAGTGAAAATGGCGACCGAGAACGAAGCCAATATACATTGTTGTGCTTCTGATCCGAATTTCGCCGTGATATGTTCCTTTTTAAAGCAGTTTTCTACCCACTGCGGCGTCGCCTATCCCACATTTAGAGAGCTGCAGGATATGCTGGAGGATACTGAAGAGGGTAAGTCTACAATCCAGGCAACTCTCTTCATTCCAACCTTTTACGACATTTTTAAATCAATTTAAGTAAAATTGTCAGAACTTAGTTACTGCTTGCCTCAGTACAGTTTAACTTTCAGTAAGCGCTCAATTAATTAACTTCAAAATAAAAACAATAACACCCTTCATTAAGGCTGTCATTACTAGAGGTGCTATTTTAAGTTTGTTTATAAACTTAAGAGCTGTTATTTTAGTTGTGCCTTTGTTATGACTGTTTCTAATTTTAGGTGAATAATTGCCATTACATAATGATTTTCATTTATTTTTTTTGTAGTGTCTCAAGTTTTAATTGATATGCATATCAAATTGCTGAGAAAAGCTCGTAAAAGTTTCACTGCAGACAAATGGGAGAAAGCTTTAGCAAAATTTTGTCACACCTATTCTCAGCAGGATGGTTGGGAGCTGGAAAGGTTTGGATACAAAAAAGCGCGTTTAGGAGTTAAAGTGAAATTGTTGAAGGTGAGTTAAATCCCTCTACATTAGACATAATGTTCACACTGTTTTAGCTTGCCATTAGCAAAGTTTTTTTGACATTTTAAATTTAAAGTTTCATAGTTTATTATTGGCAATTATGAATGGTTTTAAGTTTAACAATATAAGTTTCACGTGGACTTGTTTTTTAATCTTGAAGATTTTCTGTCATAAGCTTCAATATTCTTGATAATAAACATTTCAGTATATTCTTAAGTGAAATTGCTATTTAGTTTAGTCAACAGAGCTTATGAATGGCACAAATCATTCAAGAAAACATGTAATAATTACTATACTTATATTGATTTTGTGAAATTTAAAAAGTAAGTTTAGTTTTAGTTTTTTGAAAAAAAATAACCTTAGCTTTAACCTTGAAAAGTATCTAGAGATAAAATTGTAAATTTTGTCGTGGTAAAGATCCCACAGTTTTACAGAATGCTGTTAAATTTAAAACGGTCACATGGAGTCCCTGTTGTCAGCCTGTGGTGCGATGCTAACTGTCATTGCGAGCATTGGCCAAAGAGAATTCATATCAGAAAGTTCCTCTTTCGTGCAGGACTAGCTTTGTTATTAGAGGACTCGTCATAGAGGGTTCAAGTCCCTGACGTCACGATTCAGCCAGTATATTTTTATTTCGGCTATTATTATTACTATCAACTATGACATTTTTAAAATTTTATGTGTTCTTATATGTGACACTTTAATTAATATATGAGCAGTTTCTGTTGCAAAAGGTCCCACTATTATTTATTCGCAGCCATAAAAAAAATGACAGGATCGGACTCGCCAATATCTAGTCAGAGGCTGTACCAACAGAGTGGATGATCTTCCCAATATGAACTTTCTCCAGCTAAGCTCACGCAGAAACTATTATTTATAATTAATAACAAAAGTGGGACCTGTATGATACAAAATTGCTCGTTTAAAAAATAATATATTAAAATATTCACATATTATGGCATAACATTGGCAAGTAATAATCCACAGCTGTGGAAAGGCAGAGGGTGATTTATTTCTTGATATATATGCACTCTACGACAGCGCCACGCCATCAATTACATTGGCAAACTAGCTAAAAATTAGTTTAGTGCCCAGACTGTGTCTGTGCTGTCGGCTACATACCCACCCCACCATGTATGAAGCTTAGCCAGAGAAAATTGATTCATATTGGAAAGATAGTCCACTTGCCGTGCAGGTTAGCTCAGTTGGTAGTCCCCGACTAGATATTGGGGAGGTCTCTAGTCCGAGTCCCAATCTTGTTAATGGTAATTTTTTTTTTCTGAAATTAGGAAAGATTAATAAACTCCTGGACAAAATTAGCGCAACACATTATATTTAAATGACATTTCTCTAACCAGCACTGTCATTAGTAATAATCCATTAGACTCAGGATTAGATATAATCTTCTAATGTAATCTCCATGGAGAGAATTGTGTCCCTTCCTGTTATTAAGTGATTACTTTTTTAATATTTTTTTAATTTTTCCATTGGTTTTTGTAAGTTCTTTATGAGTTCAAGTTTTCTGGAGCTTTAATATGGGTAGGCCTGAAGAAATCACAGTTAGAGCACTAACACTCTTGGGTGAAGGCTGGTCCCAAAGGCTAGTGGCCAGGGTAGCGGGTTACTCCGTCGATTAAGGGAGACAGGCACCAACTGCAGGAAACCCTGGCAAGATCGCCCAAGGGGTCCGATGATCATTTCATAATGCTCTCGTCCTTAAGAGAAAGGTTCCAAACAAGTCTTCAAGTTTCAAATGAACTTTATTTGGCCAGAAAAGTGTTTATTTCAGACCAAACTATAAGGTGATGCCTCTGCAAAGTGAATCTGCCCTCCAGACACCCTACCATTGGTCTACTTCTCAACAGGCACCGTCAAGCAGCCAGGTTTGAATTTTCATGGCAGTATGGCAATTGCACTATTTCCGATTAGAGAGTGGTTTTGTTCAGTAACGTCAAGGTTTGCCCTATATTCTTCAGATGCTCAGATAAGGGTGCTAAGGTGCTCTGGAGAGGGGTTTGCTGCCTGCAAAATTAGTGTTTAGAGGTAGTCCTGTAATGCTGTGGGCTGGCATAAGTTTGCAAGGCCGCACAAAGTTATACATAATAAAAAAAAACTCACTGACTGCAGAGAGGTATTTGACGGACATTCTGAAGCCATTTGCACCATCTATCGGTGTAAATTTCCTTTATCTCCTAGACAATGCAAGACCACATATCACAGCAATTGTGACTCCCTACTTTTAGGAAGTAGGCATTAATCAGAAGATTGAAGGGCAGAAGCCCTTTTCTGCAAGAAGTCCGGACCTTAATCTGATAGAGCACATGCAGGATATGCTGAAGAGGGATATCAGAGCTCAGAATCATGTACCAACGACACTTGTTCACCAACTTCCTAACGCATTATTGGAAGAACATTCCTCAGTCAATGCAGAGACGACTGGAAGCTGTTAGACAAGCAAGAGGAGGTGTTACCAGATACTAACATAGTAAACATTTTTTCTAATTAATGTTCTGTTTGTGATTCATTCTCACATTAAAATTTTTTGTAATATTTTCCTTGTTTTTTCCTTACTTACCCCTCTAATGTTGATCATGTTACCAAGAAATAGTCTTTATTATAAATATCTTAAGAAAAATATGAGAGGAGGTTGTTTAGCTATCCTATCACATCCTATGAAAAATGAAGTGATGCACTAATTTTGTCAAGGAGTTTATTTAATAGTATACTCTGTAATAATAAATTATTTAATTTAAATATTTAGTATAAATAGTTGATCATTTACTTCCTTTCTTTTATTTTCATTGAAATACTGGATGAGTGTTTTCATATTTTCAATCTTTACTTTTTACTACATCATCACAGCTTGAGATTGGGTAAAGCTGGAATGAAAACATTGTATCCATCTATAAAGTAACTTGAATTTATCAGCATCCTTACAATATTTTCTCAACTAACTACTATTAAGATAATTTTCTAATCGGGCTGTCATTAAAAATTTAATATCATTGCAGTTAAGCTGATAAACTGGAGCACTACTACTTTGATCCTACCTCAGGTCTGATAAGGGCTTAACATCAAATGCTTATCTCACCGAATGAGTCTCTTTCTGACAAACCTTAATTTCAAAACTCATGAGTTACAGTTACGCCCCTCTCTGTGGCCTGGCGATTAGCACTCCTGACTATTAACTCTCTAATATTTGGCTCATCCACGTTAAAAGAGGGATCTGGGGCTGGCTGTAGTTCACTCGGCCTCATGAGCGAAAATAAGTAGCTTAATAAATAAATAAAGCCAATCCTGTTTAAAAAACTGAAATAAAGGTTTAGATTTAACAGCCTAGTGCCAACTCAGCTCCATCTATACCAACTACCATGGATTTATGCATCAATTTTAAACCTGTCGAGTGAAGGGGCACTATTTTTATTTCCAAAACATTTTTTTTTTCTGATAGAAAAGAGCTGGTTTGCACCAGAAACGAAAGTGTTAACTTTGAATGAAGCATTTGTAATGGGAAAAATGGGTGGGCTTAATGTAAAATCTTTAACATCTTTAATGCTGATTATATTTTTTTTTTTATTAAAATAAATTTACAGCTAACCCGAGACCTACAGTGTTTTTCATTCTGTTTTTAAAAACAGTGAAAATACCACCCTCATTTAGGGCTTTGTTGCAGAATCTGTTATTTTACGAATAGCAGAAGCCATCAGTTGTTACTTTGGTGGTGGTTATTTCAATGAGCTGCCCTTTTAGGTAATTAAAGCTATATTCATTAATATGTCGTTGAAGAGGTTTATATTTATATTGAAATTGAGTCCTTCCGTTTAAAACAATTACATTTGATAATAATTACTATCTATGATCTTTAATCCTACTGTTTAAGTAATTATCAGGCAAATATAAAAGATAGTGGACTGACCAAGATTCAAACATAATACCTCTTGAATATGCCAACTGAGCTATCCCGGCCTGACTGGCAGCCTTGTTAATATTCAATCAATTTATGTAGTCTTGACCACCTTTGAAAACATCACAAGATTGACATTTTCTTGTATCTCAGGTGCAAATCCAGGCCCTTTAGTGATCATTTTTCTTTGGCTAATAATAATATTTATAAATTATTTTGATAGTGTTCCTAATAGGAGCTACCTATTAAGTCCATAAAAAAATCTATCGAATAATACAATCATTCGAGTATTTCGAAAGACAAGTTAGTGTGCTCGAAGTATGTGGGGATGAATTGCTGAGGCTGTTGAGTTGGTCGTAATGGACTTACGGATCCTGATCTCTAGTAGCAGCCATGAATTACTTACTCAATTATGTTTTTTTCTATTTTATAGATTTAATTAATAATCAGTTCACTTGTGTTTTGTAGGTTTTGCTTGAAACTCAATTCGATGTGAATGCAAAATTTAAAAGTGAAGTAAATAAAGTTGGTGCTAAAGATCTGCGTTTAGAACCTCTTGGAAGAGATCAAACTGGCTTCCAATATTGGTGTCATTTTGACCAGTCATCTCATGTGCGAGTATATCGAGAGGACGTGGATGAGGAAACATGGGAATTGGTCGCAAGGTACAATATCTCTATTTGTATCACATTATTTATCAGAAATAATTATCTTTTAAATTGATGTTTACCTTTTTAAACAATAACAGTTTTGATCACTTTTGCTTGATAACTTTAGATCAGTTCATAAAGCATAAGTATATAGTTTTAAAACTTGATGTGTCTAATTTAATAATCAATCATTTAATTTGATTTAATTAAATAAATCCAAATTTTTTTTTTTTAGTGACCGTGGTGGCCTGGTTGAGCTGATTGACAGTCTATCAAATGGTGAAGGCCAGCTGGAACTTAGTTCAATTCTTAATGAGGATTCAACTAGCCAGGAAATGGAGAAACCTATTACTGATACTGGACAAGACAATAAAGTTGTAGAAGATACTGATGGAAAAGATGATGAAGAAGAAGTTGAAGAAGAGGAAGATGAAGAGGAGGAAGAAAAAGTTGAAGATGAAGAAGAAGAAGAAAGCCAGGAAGCCAACGGAGCGGAGTCTAATATACCAAAATCAGAAGCCGTCAATATCAACTTAATTGAAAAAGATAGTGTTCCTAAACCCATTGACAAAGATAAGGCTGTCAATCAAAGAATGGGGTTTAATCATCCTGTCGAAACTAATGCAACATTAAAAGGTGTAGATTTAAGTATCAAATCAGAGGCCAAAACAAATGCAGCAATGCTGAGTGATTACTTCTCTCCAGTTCCTGAAAGACCTTACATTGCTGAAAGGAATGATCTTTTAAGTCAGATGTCTGAAAGATTCAATGAATCCAGGGAAGCGGAAGATCTGAGTTTGAATCCAGCTAAGAGAATCAAACTAAGTGACGATAATGAAGATCAGCCGATGATGCTTGTGAAGAAAGATGTTGTGGTTAGTGAAACTATAGAAGAACCTATTAGCCATGTTACTGGCCCAGGCTCTGGTCAGGATTGTGAACAAGGAAACACCCGAGAAGAACCGCAGTTTAGTGAAGCTATAGAAGAACCTATTAACTATGTTACTGGTCCAGGAAATGGTCGCGATTGTAATGATGGAAATGTCCGAGAAGATCCACAGTTTAGTGAAGCTATAGAAGAACCTATTAACTATGTTACTGGTCCAGGAAATGGTCGCGATTGTAATGATGGAAATGTCCGAGAAGATCCACAGTTGAGTGAAGTCATCGAAGAACCTGTACAATATATTACAGGTGTGGGATATGGAGTGGAATGCGACGTAGGTAATCCTAAGGCTGCTTCTAGTTCAATTTTTGAACAGGGAGAACCAGAATTTAGTGAAGTTATCGAAGAGCCAGTACAATATATTATAGGACTTGGTTCAGGAGTGGAGTGCAATGTTGGCAATCCCAAATTGTTTAATTCTTCCAAGGGTCCTGATTTAGAAGTGGAAAGTAATCAGGAAGAGCTTGAATTCAGTGAAACTATCGAAGAACCTATACAATATATTGCAGGTCTTGGGTCGGGAGAAGAATGTGATGTTGGTAACCTTAAACAGTGTGACATATCTCAGCCATCTAGCTCATATTCTGCTTCTACCATGGGAATAGAATGTTCTCTTAATAGTTTAACCCTTGTCACTCATGAACCAAATTTTAGTGATGTTATTGAAGAACCAATAATGTTTGTCCGCGGGCCCGGATATGGACATGACTGTCTCACTGGTAATCCTGAAGAAGCAGATGAATCTGCTGAAGATAAATCACCAGAGAAGAAACCTAAACTGTGGTCTATCGATACAATTTGTTCATCTGAAAAATTATTATCAGAATCGTCAGGAAGTTCACAGAAAGAGCCGGAAAGCCTCGAAGGATCTTCTAAGGTAAGTGAGGATAACGGCCCGGTAAATTGTTTAGATGAGGAAAATAGATCAAGCACTAAAGTATCCAATGGCAGTAATGCTTACCTTAAACCTTCATCAGATATAAAACCTATTTTAGAAAACATTCCTATGAAAGATAAACCTCCTGACGTTTCAAATATTGACCCTTTGGTTCATGAAGATAATGAGGAAGGTATTTTGAGTATTAGGAAAAATGAAAATTATCTAAAATTAAATGATGGTAATACGAATTGTCTTTTGAGAGGTGATAAACCAAATGAAAACAACATACTTGAAACAGATAAAATATCCAAAATCGATTTTGGTCAAGATCAAATGAAAAGTTCTTGTGAAAAACAAACAGAGTCAAGTGAAGGAGTCAATACTTCGGATGACATTTCTTCCAACAATTTTAAATCTGAAAGCAAGTTAAAGTTTGGCAATCAATCATCGATGGAGTTTCCACTTTTTGGTCAAAAAAGTATGTTTCCCGCTATATCAGAAAGTGATGTCAAGGTTTGCTCAGAAGATAATAGCATTAGTAGTGTTATTTCTGAGGAGTTTGTCAGTGGCAAGTCTTCTGCAACAGAATGTAGGGAAAACAGCAATACGTCTGAAGACTGCTTAGTGATCCATTCATCAGAAAAAGAAAGATCTGACAGCTCTGATATTGATATGGAAAGGTCAGCACAGAGAAAAACTAGAAAATCATTCGATTTGTTAACTAGAGCTGAATATGGTACGGAGTCTCGCTCTAGTATAGACAGTGAAAAAAGTGACCATATAACGAATAAAATAGCTGCAACTAGCAAGCACCACGAATTAAGTTTGATTAACAACAAGAATAAACCTATCAATGAAGAAGTTAGCTGTAAAACAAATCAAACACAATCTGAACAAATAGGACTAGGCATCGGGAAGAATATTGAAGGCCCTGATACTAATATTGAGAATGGTTCAAGTCAATTGAAGGTATCTAACTGTTCTGTTGTTCTCGAAAGATTAAATGACATTTCCCCATCGACGAAAACGTCTCAAAACGAAAATGAGGATGTCCCACTTCCTCCCAAAAATGACTCAGAATCAGAAAATTCATCTGCCCCTAACAACTCGGCTAACTCAGATAAAACCGATGAAAAACTTAAGAATGTTATGTTGACTAATATAATCGAAATGTGCTTAGACAATGATACAAACAGCAGGGACAAGGCAAAGGCAGGCCTGAAAGGTCAGCTTAATGCTAAATTCAATGATCTGTTCTCGGCAAAAAATTTACTTGAACCTACTGTTAAAGTTGTAGGTGAGGGTTTGACTAATGCTAATGGCAATTTAATTTCTACACCATCTGAAAAATGTGTAGAGAATAGTTGTGCCGAAGAAAACTTGACAATTGAGGATAAAAGCAAAAAAAATTATAGCGAAGTCAACACAGTAGAAGAAACTAGTGATACTTTATATAAAGATAAAAATACAAATTCAAAAGATTTTTCCACTAGTGTAGCAAGCAGTTCAGATACAGAAAGCAAACAGGAAAATGGGGAGTTGGTTAAATTAGAAGAACCTATTGAAGAAATATCTTCGAAAAATCCTATTAAAGGTCGTAAATCCAGAACAAACAGCTTGAATATCGAGAATGAAACCGAGATCCCAAACAAGATTCGAAAAACTGAAAATATTGTGGCTAGAAGGTTGTCTCGTAGGAACACACGCTCTGCTTCCCAGGCTGAGCCCAGTTTAGAACTTGATAAACAGATAGAACCTAAAACGACTGTAAAAGAAGAGCCTATGCGAGATGAGGACAAAATTTATTATGAAGACAAATTAAAACCTCAAGAAGGAGAAAAGGGTAGAGTAGTTAAGATTGAAAAGGAAATGGAGGAAACAGTCAAGGGCGAAAAGGAAACGGAAACAGTTAAGAGTAAAGAGGAAGGAGAAACTGTTAATGAATCGAAAAAAGAGAACAAAGAAGATGAGTTCAATGATAGTATACATAAGGAAGTAGATGATATTATAGGCAGACTAAATTACGAAGAAGAAGAAGAAGAAGTAAAGGATGCTAATAAAACTTGCACTAGTGATAATCAAAACAAAGGATTCTCTCTTTCATCATTTTCACTTGAACCTCCTGCAGAAGATGGTCCAGTACTGGGGAAGCCTCTTGATTTTAAAGCACTGCAAAGCAGGAAAAGGAGAAACAGTCACAAATTGAGCCGATCCGAAGATGATGGAGGGGAAGAGGAAGTCGTGGAAGAAGCTGGTGGTAAAAAGCCTAGGTTAAGAGGTAAAGTTTTTATTTATATTGACATTCTTGATTCATAATGAAGTTGCAAAAAGATTACTTAATAGTATTATTAAAAATATTTATTTGGATGTAATTAAAGTTATTATAGTAGAAATGGGCATATACTCAAAGACCACTACACCAGTTAAATATATTCAAATACCTTCAATGGTTGTCATATTGACAGACCGTGCAGTCTTTCAAGCCTGGTGTAGAACTAACCAATAACATTATGTGTTTGCATACAGTCCATTAGAGTCAAGTTTCTTTAATATATATTTAGGTTTTCTTCTTTATGGTTTGTACTTTTTCCCCTAATGCCGGAAGAACTGGTTGGTACTATTTCCCTCCTTAGAGCCGACCACAAAATAGGGTTATAAGGCCACCTGAACCTGGAGGCTCCAAAATATTCTACAGTCGAGAGCACCTCTTGATTTGCTCCTCAACCCTTTGCACACTATTGGACAACTGGCTTCCCTTTACTCCTGTATTCTTGGAGATAGTAGTAAGCCTTCTGAAATTCACCGCGAATTCTCTTCTTGAGAGGTTTATTGGAATTAAAGAGTCTATTTCATCAAGTTTTGTTTAAGAACTCTGCCTTCTTCCATTTTTCCTCTAGTTGGCTTCCTTCTTTGAATGTGATTTACATGCTGCTAAATTTAATTTATCTATTAATATATAAAATAGAAAATCCTGTAGGTTTGATTCCAGAAGACTTCTAAACCAGTCGAGATAGCTATGTTACAAATATCACCCATATAGTTCTGCGCCTTGTGCAAAACATGGAAGGATTCAGGAACATTTTTACCTCTTCATCCCCAATTTTGATTCTATTATTCTTAAAATCTCTTTATCGAATTAGTCATAACACTGTTCATTACTTAATAAAAATACGGTGGGTGGGTGTCACTGAAATTTTACCTGTTTTATCCAACCTTCTCCTCTCAATTTCTACAAAAAAATAGTTGGTCAATTCCAAATTTGCAACTATAAAATTACCAATATAAAAAAACTTATTAAACAACTAGTTTTAAAATGCAATTGAATTGACAATGCGGTGAATTGAGTCTTGAGGTTTTCATTCACAGTCCAGAAAATGCCTATTCTGGCAGAAATGCAAACATTTATAATTAAAACGAAATAGGGTGGGTCTTTTCCCCTTTTTAAATGTTATCTACTATATACAGTTAATAATAATAACCTTTAGGGGATTTCAGTTTTCCTCTTACAAATGCATAAGGGTTCAAATATTCAAGATGTGGCTTATGCCCTTTAGCTAGAAATCTATTATTCACCCATATCTACTTTTTTTTTTTTTAAATTAATTTGTTTTTGCACTAATATTATAAAGCATTTTAGCCTGATTTAAAATATATGCTTCTTTTACAGCTAAAGGTCGTCGATCTAAAGGAACACTTCCGCCCTCTCATCCCCCCCAACAAAGTGGTAGTAGCTCTGAGGAAAACCAACCTGAAGAAACTTCAACAGTAGTGCCTGTAAAAGCTAAAGGAAAATCACCTCGGTCCAGAGGTCGCCCAATGAAACGCAGAAATGTTCAAAGTGTCTCAAAAACTGGCAAGCAGAAGAATTTGGAAAAAAACGAACAGGAATCAGATGAATCACTCTCAGAGAAAGAAGAACAAACGCAGACAGCTTGTGAAAAGGAAACTAAAAAGAAACAGCCACCGAGTAAAAGAGAAAGTGAAAAGGAAGACAAAAAACAAATTCCTTTAAAAAAAGAAACCAAGAAAGGCAAAGCTAATTCTAAAGTGCCTTCTAAGAAAGTCAAGAAGTCTACAAAAGTTGAAACAGAGGAGGATAGTGATGATGAAGACAAAGGTGAGCCTAATGATCCTCTTAAAAAAGATAAGAAGTCTGAAAAAGATGAAACAGAGGAAGACACTGATAGCGAAGAGAAAGTTAAGTCTAAGGGGGTAAAAAAAGGAAGGAAGTCCGCAAAAGACCCAAAAACAGAGGACGATACTGATAATGACGATAAGGAGGAAGCAGAAGAAGACTGCAGGAATACAAAGTCAGAAGTCAACGATAACGAAAACAAATGTGATGTAGAGGAAGTAGACAAAGCTGTGGAGGAAACAGAAATAAAGCCTCTGCCAAAGAAGAAAGGGAGGCCAAAGAAGAGAAAAAGTAACTATATTTTTTCCCTTTTCATTTAATTTTGCCTTAAGTAGGGTGTAGGGTAGCTTCACAATGCGGTCTGTGTCAGTTTATAAATTATAATTTTTGCAAGATATTCAATTTTTTACAAACAATTTTTTCTAATAACAGAGTATGTCGTTTGGAATAGGATATATTAGTACATTTCTTTCAATTTATCTTTCGTACCCTTGGATTTCATATTTCTATGGCTATTCCTTTCCTCCAGTAGACAATAAATACTTCCTGGGAACTTTTCCTGGACCATAATTCCTAATAATCTTCTTAATTTTATCCCTCTATCTGCTCCTGCAGCAATAGATACCACCTATCATATCTCTACCCCCCCCCCTGCAGCTCCGTCTCATTCTATCACTCCTTTTGTTTTCAAGCTACCACCCTTCCACTTCCAAATGTTGTATTTTTCATTTTCTCTATCCTCTCAACCTGGTGATGCCAGATTATTGGTAGTTAACATTATTTATTACAATATCACGTTTACAATTAACTAACCAACACAATTTTATTTTTATACCGTTTTCACAACTTTCAAAAATTATTTTCATTTCAATTCAATGTAGCTGAATCTGGATATATTTATGTTGTGTATCCAGTTCATTTTGATTATCTACATTACCCAGACTGTGGTGAAATATTTTTTTTTTTTATTCTTAAAGGACTTGATTCCTGGAATAATGTTCATTTTTCATTAGAATATTTCATTGGTTAAATAATTTTTTTTCCAGCACTTCTTGGGCTGATGGAAAGTGACCTCATCCACTCGAAGCCTTCAGGGGATGATGATGGGAGCAGAGTAAGGCAAAGTAGAAGGATTGCCCAGATAAAGATCAAAGAACAAGCCGAGAGGCGCGCAATAGAAGAGGCCACTATCATGTCACTTCATGAAATTAAAAAAAAACCTAAAGTAAGATTACTTTGATTTATTTTAAGTATTAATGTGGAGATAGTTTAATAAATAGCCATTGGATGATGTTATTGTTACCCACCATTTTTTTTTTTTTTTTTGTCACTAAGTTTTCTAAAGTGATTAATTCTTAACTGAATGAATTTTAAAATTAAAAATTGAAGTATTTTCTCTAATCTCATGGTTTCGATTCAACTCCTAATAAAAAATTTCCTGGGCCGATTAAATTATTTAAAGTGTTATTAGTTACTTTACTGCAGTACTGTGTTCGTTGGAGTTTGATTTCTGAAAACACTTTCTCCTCAACTTATAACTCAGACCTGCGCCTCACAATTGATGCTTATGACATTTCCCATTGCCTAATAATAACTTCCCTTCTCTGGCCTGAAACCAACTCTCAACTGCACACAAATAAACCGCCCCCCTCTCCATTCTTACAAGGGACTACTTTCCACGGCCTCTCGAGCATGAGGATTCCATGATCATTTTATAACAAATGCAGTTATATTTATAAATGGTTTATGATAGCTCTGGTAGCCTAACCATGAAACCTAGTCTCTATTTAAATAAAACTGTAATTACTTATTATTGAGCCAGGAACAAAATCCATAAAATATAATTTATTGACAGATATTTTGAGCCAAAAAAACGATACTGGTGATGAAAATGTAACGGTTGCAAGAAAATCCAAGGCATTTCACTTATTCTGTTACAATAGTCATTTCTGTCGACAATTAAGTACATAATTTTTTTCTCTAATTTTCTTAGGGAGGAGGGGGTTCTTTTCTTCTTTTTATACATCGATAAATGCAGTAAACTTCAGAAAAACCATGAGCTCATATCAATCAAATATTTCCTTTAAAATTGTCTCCTATTGACAGCGCAGCTTACACACTGTCAGATTTACTAGAACCAACTGTCGGGGGCGTCACTAGGGGAGTGCCTAATCACTCTAGACCTGGTGACAAGTGCGGATTGTTGTAGTTAATAACATGGACCATGTTCCATGTAGGCGTTAATATCTGACTCCATTTATTGATAGGGATGTGTACCGACAATACACTGTGTTCAGGAGAGAGGTTCAGAGGTTCATAAAGAATAAGACCAGTTTTCAGAGTTCAGGCGGGAGATCGGCAGCGTAATAGTACAAGTCGTCAGAGGGTCTGCTCTAGGCTGTGAGACGAGGTGACTGCCCAGAGGTGTGGCAGAGAGAGAGTAGACTAGTAGAAGATTCCAGGGCCCCGGGGCCCTGGAGTATCGCGACTGTCTAGATTCAGAGACTGGAGAAGAGTGTCTCTACAGGGCGAAACTTCCTGATATAAATATAATTTCCCCTTCCTAGTGGAAGGCGGAGCCGGCTGAAAGGGGGAATGTTTTATGATGCCCAGGTGGCCAATCCCCCTTGATTTTATTGACTGTTGGTCTAAAAGGGTGTGCTTTATGATGTCACACCTACCGAGATACGTGACCACTCGTCCCCTAAAAGACTGTTTCTGGCATGATTTTATGACCGCCAGAGGTCTACCGTTGGTTTTATTAGGGGAAGGTGGCTTACCCTCTCAGGTTTTATTGCAGGACCTTCGACCCTCTGTTACTTGTTTCACGACTACCGACCTCTCTATGATTTATTACAAGAAGTTTACAAAGATTTGCATTTATATTATAATACATTATGCACCAGAGTATAGGGTGATTTAACACTTATGTAGTTGAGTCACTACACCAACAATTCATGATGTTTATAGTTAATGATTTGGGGATTTTTTTTTTTTAGGAGGAGAAGCCGTCATCTGCAAAGAAACAGAAAAACAAAAAACCTAAAATTGAAAAGGTAAGTTCTTGCAAACAAATTTAATTTGAAAATAACTTTATTGTTTTGTTTAAATATCTGTAGTTAATATAACTTCTTCTTCACCTCGCCTATCCTGTTGGAAAGGAGTGGATTACATGCTTCTAGTCTCTAAATTTCTGGTAAATTCTTTCCTCTCAAGTGACCCTTACAAGATGTTCCTTGTAGTCTTTTACCCGTTGACCTTTCCATGAGGAACTATCTTTCCTTCACATTAATTGTAAGTCATCGGGTTCAAAAATTTTTGAAAGAAAAATTACTGATAATGACAAAATTTCTCATTGATAAAACTTTTTACACACTTTAAAAGCTCATAAACTTTCTCTTGTTTCCCAATTATAGTATTATATCTTTAGTAGAACACTCCATTGGCATTCCTCACATTCAGGGTGTCCTGGTTTAATCGCTCATCAATACTAATAGTTGGACCTAGATATTCATAATTATCCACTATTTAATTAATGCCCCAATTGCTCCGAAATGGTTAATTCTTCAAGTCATTCTTCTATGGGGGGTTTAGTGTTCTAGTTGTATCATTGGCTAATTCAATTCAATTCTAAACTAAAGATGAATGAAGTTCTGAACAAAAAAGAAAGGAACGGAATTCCAGAATCTCACTATGGCCCTAAGAGTTCCATACCTGTTCGTAACATTGTTTGAAAGAAGTTGGTAAGTTTTCAATGCTTGTGCCTCTTTGCTGAAAGGGAGCTAATCGCGATTCATATAGGCTCTTCGTTTGTATTTGATAATATAACGGTTATCAGGTTAGGGGGGACTTTTTTTGTCTTGTAGTACATTCTGAATTTCCTCTACTGGGAATTTAATCAGTCATTAATCTAGTAGTACAAGATAAACACTCTGCTTTCCTCAATTAACATGTTTTATCTCCTCTGCTTCCCTCATGATAAATGACTCTTCTCTCTTTTCTTCCTTGTTCCTTAAAACAGTTGAATGGCCACACTTCTTCTTTTACAATTGGTTCATTTTAATTAAAGACAGGCCAAAAATAATTTCAATTTTGTATTCTAATTATTATTTGTTAAATAAATTCCATTTTAAATAAAAATTACCCTATTAAAATATCTATTTATTTTTAAAATACAGGAAAGTGAAGAAGAAGATGCCTCATTCAAAGAGCCCGCTGATGAAAAGAAAAAAGGGAAGAAAAAGAAAAAAAAGAAAGGATTGACGTACGACAATAATAAACCATGGCAATCTTCATCAGATTCAAGGTGAGAAAAAGTTATTTAAAACAGAAAATCCTCATATTTTCCAATTAGATCAGTTGTCAGAAATATTTTGCTTCATTAAATGTTCTATCTAATATTCAATTATTATCACTGTAACATTTCTTAAAAAGTGAAGAAGCCCTGTTGAGATTTTTTGAATGAATTATCTCTCCTTGTTCAAAGCAAAGAATATTTTATTTTAAAATGCCAATGGCCCCCTCCGCCATTAATTCGTACTCAAAGCCTGACCAAAGTTATTCTGCCCTTTGGTTATTTATGCCAAGGACGGTCTGTGCATTGCTTGCCAAGTTGGTACACAATTTTTATCATTTATGTAGCTGCGCTTCCAGTAGTGTCTTCAGAATTTTATTTTTTCCCATCCTACCAACTTTTCCAGCCTATCGGAGTCTTGTCAATTTTGTTCCTCTGCCTCTAAATAAATGTTCTTGTCTGTATCGATAACAGTTCCCAATATCCTTTGTTGAGTTTTCTCTCACATATGAGCTAGGATTTCTTTTCATTTTTGGTAGAGTTCAATAAAATTGGGTGTAATATTGTTTTGTATAATTTTTTTTTTTATTAAGAGGGGTATTGTAATTAAAAAAAAAAAAAATTTGCTATTCTTCTATTTTTTTTCTTTGGGATGGGGGATAAGTCTGTTTAATGTTCACTCGTGTTGATAAAAAAAATTTAGGCATTTCTACTGAACAAAATGTTAGATTTATTTTTTTTTTTTTTAATTTTACATGATGTGTTATTTGAATTGAAAAAGTAACAAAAATAAAATAACTGTTGCCACAGTTATTGTTTCTATGACTACTTTTCTTTTAGCACCAGACTGATCTGTTATCAGTACATCAATTTTAATGTACCAAATGAATTCACGACAGTACCCCTAACATGTATAAATATAAAACATATCCTAGGTTAATAAGTAGTTACTTTCAATAAAAAAGTAGAAAATCTGGTTTAAAAAACTGAACCATGATTGTGAGATAACAACCTAGCAATTGCGGTGGAAAACGTCAGCCGGCTCTACCTCTTCATTAGGTGTTGTGCCATGGATTTATTTTATTTTAATATTCTTTTTTTTATGCTGCATATCATTGTAGCGATTCACCTAGACACCTAGATTAATAAATTCATTCACTCTCTCAAAGGTGAACTCCCTTCACAGCCACCTCTTTCTGTTGATACTCCCACTGTAAAATACCTGCTAACATATGCTTTGTCTTGGTTGTGTTAACATTATTTTTCTATTGATTTGATGTGTTTCAGCTCTGAAGAAGCGGAAGAGGAAGAAGAACATTTTGAAGAGGAAGATGATGAAGAAGATGTCAGAGCACGTAAGGTTATCTCTGATCATGAGTTCTCACCTGAGTCTGATCTGGAACAAGAAGAGACGGACGCTCCCAAACCAATACGACGGGCTCGAACTGCTAAGAAAGGTAACTAAATAACTAGTGTCTTTGTTCTTATCCTTATTAAATGAATTCATCCTCTCTCTCTCTCGAGGATAATATCCCTCACGACCACCACTTTCTGTGGATACCTACTGAATAATACCTGCAAACATATACTTTGTCTTTTGAAATAATTTTGTTCGGGATTGCCTATGATGGCGAGTTGCATTACTCCCCATTTATAAGAAATGCATTCCCTTAGTTTCAAGAGGGAGCAGTGTAATGATTGCATAGATCGAAAGAGAATTCTTTGTTTGAATGGTAGTGTGGCTGTTCAATTACATTGGGATGCTGGCACTCAGTGTACTCATTATTCACCTGTTGACGACTACAATGATATTTTTACTCTTATCATTTTATTTATTATGTACATTAACTTGTGAATATTTTGTTAATAATTAATGAAATGCGGAATTAATATTACAGCAGACGAAGAAGTGGAAGAAAGCAAGGAGGCTGAGGTGAGTGAGGACTATCCTTGCAAGAAATGCGGGCAACCAGACCACCCGGAATGGATCCTGCTCTGTGACAAATGTGACAGCGGCTACCATGCCTCCTGCCTGCGCCCTACCGTCATGCTCATCCCAGAAGGAGACTGGTTCTGTCCTCCTTGTCAACATGTAAGGAAACCTATTGATAAGGGCTAGGCTGTAGCAATTTCTTTTTGCCTAAATAATACTAGTTTATTTCAAAATTTATTATGCTTACCAGTGGCATTTGAAGCCCCTATTGTGCATGATAATCATTGCGTGGTCGCATACGAATTCTGGCTTATACTCTTGAGTAATTTGTCATCAGCACCCTTAGACAGCTGAAAGGTGACTTGGCCGAAGTTTCTTGAGTATTCCCAGCATTGAAGCATTTTAACCAATGCCTTCATCTATCAGTTACTGAATCCATTTCCAGACTTGACACCTCCCTATCCCCTTCTGTAGTGATCCCCACCTCTCCTTTTCCCACTACCCTTGAAAGCGCGTTTCTTTTATAAAGATAGTTTTCTTTCATTATGCTACATATATATTTGTGGTTGTGTGGGGGGTTCAATTTTTGTTTATTTAATAATTTCTTTAAGAAAACCCCCACTTCTAGCCAAATTGAGTCGATAACTGCACAAATCTTTCTAATAAATAAATACAACAATCAAGCCTTTATAGTCTTCTATATGCTTCCTCATCAGATATAAGAATAAACCATTTGCATAGAAATGATCATAGAAGATGTTTATTTATGTCCACGGCTCATTAAATGAAATGAATGGGCCTTTCATTATTAAGGTACTAATAATGAATGGGCCTTTCATTATTAAGGTACTAATGTAATAGTTCTAAAAAGTATAAAAAGATTTGTTTTATAAAATACAGGTTATCTTTATTGTTCAGTCTGTTACTACTCATTTTGCAATTTGTCATTTAAAGTAAATAGCTGATTTCCTGGCTATGGAACCATACTTACTATTTATAATGTTCTTTTGGGTATTTAGGAGGTAATACCATTCTCTAAGGAGTAGGTTATTTGAGGTTTCAATGGTTTTATTAGTGTTGTTGTGGCGTGAATAGATTCTTGAAATTGTCTGACTTTGGACTTATTCTCATAGTAACACGGTACTTAACTTTTTATTTAAAATTAAGTTGTGAGTGCAGTTTTTTTGGGTTATTAACACGTTTTCCTATTCTGTTAGGTATGTTTCTTCTGTAAAAAATGTATCATTTATAATTTAGGAATGCATACCATAGCTAAATTCAGCTATGTATATTATCTATGTTTTACGATTATACTTTATATTGCATTTTTTTTACATATTATAAATGTTAAAATTATCTTTCATATTTAGTTGTAATGAAGTTCAAAATCCTAAATTATTTGAAATTGATTGTGTTACAGTTTGTGAAATTTGTTAATAGTACAGATTCATAGAAATTTCTTTTCTTTAGATCACTTTAGATATGCTATTGTGGTTGGGATTAGTAATGAGATTATTATTAGATGTAATTAACAGTGTAGCTTGGCGGAAATCAAGGGACTTATTGGTGTAGAGGTCACTGGTTCACTGCGTTTGGTAAAAGTTCTCTAATAAGATTTTATATTGTTTTTAGTTTCGTCAATATTTTCCCAACCACTAAGTACAACTGCCATACTTTGTGGTTTGGAGGGTTATGTAGACTGGATCATTGATCATCGCTCTTTGAAGATTACGTAACTAAGCCTCTGAATTGAGTGAGCCCTTTCAACAAGTACCTTTTAGTCTATGGTGTTAATTGTAAAAATTGTTTTCAATAGACTGTCATCTATATTCCTGCATTCGGTACTTATTTTTACCGACTGATTGGTATGGTACTATTTCTACGTGTGTATCACCATCTTTCAGTGCATAGGTTCTTTTCTCTACTGCTTATGGTGCTTATTAGTGGACAAAACATTTCCTTCCTCAAATAAGCTGATGTGTTTATCCTATCACCTTGGAACACAGAGTTAGAATGGTTATACCCTTCTTCTCGTCGATAGTATTTCTTTGAATCTTCAGTTACAGTACCATCTGTACTAAAAATCATTCTTACTTATACAGTCCCCATAAATTCAAACCCTTCTCCTAAATTGCAATAAACAATCCTGGATCGGACATATCCCCTATTTCCTACAGAACCACCTCTTTTAACTGCTCATTCCCAGTCAATACTACATATCTCTTAAAATTCATTTAATTTATTTATCCAGTTAACCAATTATAAATGAAGTAATTCTGATCAAAAATGCTGTTGTTGTTTTATAACTATCACATAATAAGTTTTTAAGGAGCTCATGTCAAGTCCCAACAGTATCTCTCAATATTGTTTCTTTATTTTCTATGTCCTTTATATGATTATATTGAGTTGTTATATATTATATGCTGTTATGAATAAGCCCCACATTGGTAGCTAGCCATTTTGTAATATACTTCTTTTAATTTATTAATAAATGAAAATGTAAATTTGACTTTTAATTTATTAAAGTTATATAACTTGGGGTTCCTTTTATTGACATGAAAGAAATAAATAAAAAAAATGTAATCATTTACAGTTTTTGAGTTGTTCACAAATATTCTGTCGATGGTTTGCCTTGCTTCATTCAAGTATTGAGTTTTATGATCCTGATGCTGCAAATACAATGTTGCCCATTGGCCTCCTGGAGATTCTGCACATACAATGTACAAGTTTCTAAGAAATATGAGGTTAGGCAACGTGTAAGAGCCCTCACATCATATATGTTTAACTATCCACAAACTGGAACAAATTATCGTCAACACCTATTTTCTTATAAAAATTTACAGTCTCTCAACAACTGCCCTCTCCTCTCCTAATTACTAGAAACAACTGCAGTCCCAACATTCCTCTCAGCCGTTCCAATTGCTTACATACTTCCTGCTGTTACATTCACTTGTTTTTTTATAACTTTTATAAACTTTTTATAATTTATTTTATATAATAAAATAATCCTTCTTTGAAGTAACATTACAATATAAAAGTAAGACTTATTAGTAATATAAATTTAATAACAAGGTATCAATTTTTACTATTCTAGGCCGAGCTTGTTTCCAAACTAAAGGAAACTCTGCGTGCTTTCGAAAGAAACACAAAACGTCGTGAGAATGAAGAACTGAGAAAGAAAAGGCTTGCCTATGTCGGCATAAGCCTTGCTAACGTGCTGCCTACACAAGAGAAGCAGGGACTGGGCGGACGCAGGATACAGAGTGAATCAAGCGAGTCCTTTAGCTCGGAAACTGAGTCTAGTGATGAGGATGAAGAACCAGTCTACCAGCTGAGGCAACGCAGGGCCGCTCTTCAGGCCAACTATCGCTTCAACGATTACGACGATCTCATCAACTCTGCCATTCAAGTATGTCTGTCTCAGCTAATTATTTTTATTTATGTAATATTATTATTCTAACGTTATTATATTTTGCTTGTTTCAATACATGGCTCACAGTTTATAATCTTGGTTATTGGTATTTGTAACTATTTATTATCCTATTATAATTAAAAAAATTGATGGGATTACATACAATCACATGTTTAAAAAGATCGTTATATTTTCACCAACAAACATAAGGTTTTTTTTTTACTTCATTAATTTATATTATTTATTGTTCCGAGTTTTTATGTCCAATCCTACATCGTACTACGTTCTCTATACTTCAGAAACAACAAAAAAATTATTTCCAGGCTGGATTCAAGTTCAAATAAAATGTATTCTATTTTGAAATAAAAATTACTTTATGATACATCTTAATATTTGATGGTTGTGGTTTGTTATTGGATATAAAATAAAAAGTAATGAAGTAACGCACCACCCTGATGAGAAGTATACTAAACTAAGCACTTGTTCCAGGCAGCTGGACTGTCGAAAGCACTTGCAAATGTTGTTTAACCTTTCACTAGTTGCTTTTATATCATAAAATAATATTTCATTAAGTTAAATTTATTTTATTTTAATTACAAGAAATAAAAATAGTAAAGCTACTTAAAGAGAATTTGAATATTTCTTAAAGATTAATATTTTTATTTTAGGACGAAATGGAGGCCGTGAAAGGTGCTGGTAACATGGGCAGAGGGAAAGACATAGCGAACATTGTCGAAGCTGAAAAGAAAGTGTTGAATGAGGACGGGGAGGAAGTGGTCAACGAACAAGAAGAGAAAGTAGTTGAGGTATTCACTTTAATAAAATTTTATCAAGAAATGAGCAAAAACTAAACTATACTAGCCTGTTATTTGCCTAGAGCGAAGGGTGAGTCTCTACTTCCATTCCAATGTGATGCCTCTTTCGCGTGTCTCCCTGTATGTATGTTCTACAGTAGGAGTCATAAAAATGTTTCAATAAATGTAAAATTTTGAAGATATAGTCCACAACACCTTTAAATGTACTGTTAAGTTTTTGATTCAAATACAATGACGGCAAGTGTAGAAAAAATTTAATGTGAAAAAAGCAGGACTGCCCAGTTTTGCTAACTCTAAGATTTCTTGAAGCTATTTTTCCAAAAAAAATTTGTTTGTTTATGCTCCCGTGATTAAATACATGTTTAAGACAGACTAATAAATAAATGTTGAATATATTCCAAAAAAATTAAGTTTTGGGAGCCAATAGTAGTAATTGATAGTTTTTGTACTTGTTATATACTTTTTTTTTATGGTTTAACAAATGAAATGAAATATTTTTGAACAAAAATACCTTTTTATTAGGAGTTTGTAAAAATTATTATAGAGTGTGTGCTTCAACATTTCAAATTAAGCAAATATTACTCATATTATATAAGAATATTTTGCTAAAACCTTCAAATTTTTTTTTTATATTCAAATTTAATATGATGAGGAAGGTGCAATATAGCAATTTTATTGTTGGCTTATATTCAAAGTGTTATATAAAATATACCTCGATTGCCATTCAGGTATTAGTTCATTATTTTCTTATTTCTGCTAGTTTTCACTTAATTTGTTCTATTTTAATAGGTAACATTAAAAATTATGTCTTATCTAATCAAATTCATAGATTAATAATAACATAAAGCCTAGGAAATATGATCTATTTTGATAGTTGTTATTGTTTATCTGTGTAGGAAGAAGAACAAGGTGAGAATTGGAGGCCTCCCGTGGTCCCCAAAAACACTGCTCTTCCTTCGCTACGGAAGAAATCCAAGAAGTTGACTGATCTGGATAAGCACAGCGATGATGATGCTGATTCCGATGAAGACTTCAAGGGAAGCAGGTATTGTCCGATCAACTTTACATTTTATAATAATTAGTGTAGACTCCCTCATGTGTGGACCAATGTTGATGGGTGGCTCTTTAAGAAGGGGGCACAGAAAAGTGAATAATGCCGGATGTCTGCTTTAAAGTCGGCCATCAGAAGTCTTAAGATGACCCCCTGCTCAAACCTGCAAAACTATAGCTAAGCCCAAATCCCAGTCTGGAAAATTGCCTATCAAAAACTTTCCTTCTAGCACTCTTTCCCGTTGACACATACAATTGGAAGAAGGGCACCTGCTATTGGCATTTCATGACTGGGTAAGATGGCAACAAAATGAATCTGGGAATGTAAATGAAAGCTGAGAATATTGTAATAGCATGAAATTAATGAAAATTACTTAAGTTAAATTAACCAAAACATATAAGAGTCCATCTAATAATAGCTACATTTAAAATCGTCAATTTCTATTTTGCATGCTAGCGACCATGATCTCATAGAACTATAAATTGTGTATGAGTAAAAAAAATTTAAATTGTTCGGCTACAGTGTAGGCATGAGTAGATAAATTCCATACTGGAAGTGGTCATAACTTCTTTATATTTTGAGATGAAACAAAGTAATTTGTTTTTATTTTTCATAAGAGGTTATAGCAAACCAGTTATTTTTTAAAAAATTTCAGCAGGTATGATGTGCAGCTAAATTTAAAAAAACAACTACAAATTTATATTAAAAAAAATTAAGAATATTAAATTGAGAAGAGTATGAAAAAATAAATAAACTTCTGTCTAATCCATGAAATACCTTTTCATAACAAATATGTTTTTCTTCAATGGCTTCTGAATTTTTATCACCGTCCTGAACTTCCTGATTTCTTTACAAGATGTTGTTTGTCTAAAATGAAATATCCACATTCGCCATATTAACTGATAATAACAGCAAACTACAATAATATTATAAAAATCCAATTTTATATATCTGACAACAATTTAAAAATTTCAGTGAAGAGGAGGAATATTCTTCAAGCGAAGGAGGGGACAGTGACGATTCCATTGGACGTAGGCAGCCCGTGAGGAGGTCTTCCAGAGCTCGCACTTCCAGGATAGACAAAGAATTCAGTAAGTAATTTTAGCTTAACATACAAGTTGTTGTATTCATCTTTCTGTTATTAAAAAAACAAAATTCTCCATATAAAAATTACCTACCTATGCAACAAAAAAGTTACACTTTTGATAATCTAGAACTTTGAACTTATGCTATGTGTGATATAATATTTTCTTAGAAGGCCTCGCTAAACAAGAAGATTGGATGTAGAGAGCGTCTAAAAATAAAATAATATTGTCAAGCTTACTTAGGAAATAGGAACAGGTTTACTCAAAAGCAAATGTTAGAATGGACTTTGGTCTGTTATATTGTCGGATGTTTGTAGCTATTAGCTATTACAAAATGATACATCAGTATGAAATTTTGAATGTATATTCATTCATCTTGAATGATGCTGATTGGTTTTTGTAAAGATGTAGCGATATTTAATTTTGTAACAATAATTAGTGACATTAGTTTAAACGAGAGATGCACCATCGTATATCTAATGCAGTGAATGGTGGAAGGATTAGGAAGGCCTTGGGAGAAGAGAGTACTCTGGGTCCTAGATTAGCTTGTGGTTTCTAAGCGGCTAGTGTGCCGATTGTTACATGTAAGATGCTCAGTTGTTCTGTTAAATCAAGAAGTTGTATTTTAGACTCAAGAGAGGATGGTTGCAATAAGGGGACCGGAAAGTAATGTCGTTTTTTTTTTACATTGAAGTAAAAAAAATAAATTTTAAACAAGTTTTTGTTTTTAATCAATGATGTAATCACCCTCGTTATCAGCAACCTTTTGACATCTAGTGTGCAAATTTTCAATGCCGAATTGATAAAAATCAATTGGTTTTTGTGCAAAATATCGAATTCACACTCGGTATCTGAGGGTAGGCGAAATCCGTCCAGATCCCAAAGGCGAGTGTGAACCGGAGAGAGGCAGACTGAATTGTCACGGGAGACACTGCTTGGTAAGTTTGCAGGGCCGCGACAACTGTTGTCCACTAGGGAGAGGTCTCTTCCAAGGAGGTGCTAGATATAGCGAGACGAAGGCAGAGATTCCCACTAGGAAGGTGTGTGGTCTGACAACGCTGGACTAAAACATAGCGAGGTTAGGAGACAAGAGATGCAGAGGTTTTTCATAAAGAAGCAGTCAGGTTTCAGAGTTTCAAGCTGGAGCCACGGGCCGGTAGTTGACAGGAGAATGATTTACAGGGGCCAAACCACCGACTTATATACCCAGCTAGCCCTGTCTGCAGCCAATAAGAATCGTCATTGTTGTGACCAATGATGTGGCTTTCTTTGTTCCCTGGCAGAGGCTGGAAGGGTTTGCCGGCGGTTTAGGCCCATCCATATACCTGGCTACTGACAGCTGGTGTCTCATCTCATGTAACTAATTAGGCCCTGGCAGCATGTTTTATTGTTTAACATATTTACAATGATTTATATTTGGGTAATGTTATTTACATTTGTTTAAAATATGTATACAATAGAGTATAGGGTGATTTATCTTATGTAGTTAGCGGTCGCTACAATAATCCAAAAATCTCTCTCCGCATGAATCGGCACTAAGTACAGCTAAGTCAGGTTTACGCTCCAAAAAGGCACTTTGGTGTGTTTGGTAGAGTATTCACGGGGTCGTTCATCGCTGATACCTGGAAAAACTGTGAATGCAAATCTTTACAGAGAACAATTGGATCGAGTAAATCAATCTTTAATTGAAAATTGCCCAGCAATTATCAATAAAAAAGGCGTTATTCTGCAACAGGATAATGCAAGACCTCACTGCGCCTATTTTTTTCAGCAAGAACCCTGGAAAAAATTAATGAATTGGGGTGGAAGGTATTGCCTCAACCACCATACCCGCCTGTTATCAGATTTCCATTTATTCCAATCGCTACATTTTCTAAGTGGCAAAAAATTTCCAAATTTGGATGATGTCCAAAATGCCATCTCCAGATATTTTGCTCAAAAACCAATTGATTTTGATCGATGAGGCATTGAAAATATGCACACTAGATGGCAAAAGGTTGCTGATAACGAGGGTGATTACATCATTGATCAAAAACAAAAACTTGTTAAAAATTTATCTGTTTGAATTTAATGTAAAATAAAAACGACATTACTTTCCGGTCCCCGTAATATTTAAAACTCAATGAAATTGTTAAATAAATGAGGAGAAAGTAATGTAATAGGATTGAGATCATGATCTAAAGTTTATGTTAATGTGTGCAGATATGAGAATTAAATTTGAATTTATTGGGCTCCTTGATCTACCCATAATATTTGAGTGTTACTGGCATACTAAGTGTATGATAATCAAATCAGTGAAGGCAATAATAATAATAATTCTAAGACCATCAGTGATCTTGTGAATGGAGACAATACTGATTGTTTGTATATACTTGTTACCATTGCAATGTTTAAATTAAAATCTAATATTCTGGTTATAGTAAATGATAGTGACTCAAGTGATGAGCCACGAAAGAAGAAAACACGCAAGATTTGGGCCAGTTCTAGTTCCGAGTCAAGTGACTGGGGGCGCAGGAAAAGGTAACTATCTTCAATTTTTCATTTTTAAGAACCGCGCAGAAGCTCTATATTAAACATATCAGTTTATGTTTCTGTCTCTTCAATGGTTGAATGTTTGTGTTGCCATCTAGCTTTCTTAGCTTCCGTAGAATAATGTCTCTAGCTTGTATCATAATTTTTATGCAGTACCTTTACTATGCTCCTAACTTTGAATTATCTCGAACAGGTGCCTAATAAACATGAAAAAATCAACATCTTTCAATTGTGAAAAGCTAAAATATTTTGTATTTGGAAAAATACTAGTCGATTTCATATCCCTAACGTAAAGGCCTGAGTATCCAGTGGACAGCGAGCTTATAGATCATGGAAGTTTAATGGAGACAATCATGTTCACCCTTTAGATGGGGGTGACCACCCTCTCAAATCTAAGTAGTCCATTCATTGTTCGCTACTCAAACAACCTATAACCCTAACTAAATCGTGGAATTGAAAAGAGAATATAATCTCTTTTCAATAAAATTCATGTTATAACATAATTTCATTACTAACCCATTATACTTTTATTATGCACATTGTATGTTTACATAAATATATGTATTTTCGTTATAAGTATGCAATTATTTATTGTTTATTTGAAAGACTGCCAGTAGAAATGAATACTTCATCTTAATTTGTATTCATATTTTTAATAACTCGAAATAAAGATAATTTTCAACCATTAAAATTGATCTTTTTCTACTAGAAAATTAATATTTTGCAAGATAGTTACAAGATGTTTATTTTGTTACAGAAAAGCTACTAAAACGTACAGTCGTATCAAAACTTCCAGAAGTGGGAAACAGAAGAAGAAGAAGAGCTATTTTGATTCAGATTCTGATAAACCAAAGAAACCGAAAACAAAAAGGCCAAAGGTGAGAATTTATGCATTTTTCAAAACCAGAAAATCCTGTTTTCACTAAGATTCTAAGAGCCTATTTGTTATTTGACCAAAAATACTGCCTATTTCATACAAAAATAATTCATTTTCTGATCCCGAAGGGAGAGGCTTTCCTTTCATTCAGATATGGGATTGTTGTTCATCTGTCAAATTTCATGTGGTGCAGTGATGTTGTACGATAGTGGTCATATCATATAATTTTAATTGCCTATTTCACAACACCTCAAAATATGACAGTTAGTAATTGGTAAAATTGTAATTACGAGAAGCATAGAAAAAAATATTAAATATAAAACAAGGTCATACTCATTTCACCAGCTTTTAATATTTCTCAAATCCCAGCTCAGTTAAAAAGCTCAAAATTTAAATTTCTGATTTTTCCTTGAAGTTAGAGACATAGTAAAGATGGTAACACAAAACTATGTTTTAATAAATATAGTTTTGAGAACTAACAATGAAAATCACATCTTTAATGGTTTCTAATTGTCTTTAATAATTAATTTGTGCTTGGCAATTGAATTTAAATTAAAATATACTGGCTTCTATAAAGGTGTTACTCATTTAAAACTAAGCATACACCAAGGGTATCAAGATTATCTTTTTTACTGTAACAAAATATTCTGTAATTAGATATATATCTTGAAATGAAAAACGATCATATTACAGATAAGATATGGTCTTTCCGAGGATGATGAAGAACCTATCAGGCGAACAAGAGGGAAGAAAATGAGTTACCTCGAAGTTGCTGGTTCTGATACGGAAGAGGTCTGTACAGGTTTATCACTTGAATAAAATTTTATATTGGGAGGATTTGTTTACTAATGCAATGTTTTATCTTCTAGGAGGTCTTAGCTAGGAGCAGGAAAATGATCCACGAAGAAGAGGAAGAATTTGTTCCTGAAAAAGAAGAAGTCGAAGCAGATGAGGAAGAAGTTGAAGAACCAGATGAAGAAGTGGAAGATGAGGATGATGATGACGCTGAGATACAGAAGCGACCGTTCGATACTGAACATGTTCCTGCCAATAAAGAAACTTTATTAGCTGGAAAAGCAGACGAGACGAAGGCATTAAACGGTACTCTTCTTTTAATAAATTTTGTAATAGAATATTGTTCTGTTCAAAGAGCCAAACCAATTATTGGTTGAAAAGCTAAATCAACATTAATAATTACATGTTACTAAACAGATAAGATATATTACAGATACTAAGTATATGAAGAAATGTTTTGAGAAAATCTGAATTGTTTTCTTAAGAAATCATTCAAAATGTATGTTTGAGACTATTGTATTTCAATTTTGGAAGTTGAACAATTTAATATTTAGTACATTTTTTATGAGTAGAAGAGTTAACTGAGGATCTGTTGATGGTTAAAATATAGGAAGATAAGTAGAGGAACAGTCAAGATTTGAAGAATGTGAGAGTGTGTTAATAGGTCTAGAAATAATTAAATATATATACCTAGTGTGTGATGTTAGGGGATGTTGATTGTTTGAAGGAGTAGGTGTAATTAAGGCAGAATTAAAGGTAGGAGGGTTTCTGGTGGAGATTGGTTTATATATATGTGGGGGAAGGGGGTTAAAGAGGAGGCTTAGGGTGTGAGATGTGCCTTGCTAAAATGTGTATAGCAACATCTAATTTTATTGTGTATTTCTTGGAAATTTGTTGTTTCGTAATTGTTGTAAGTTCTAAATTAACGTGTAGGATGCCTGATGAAAGTCAATGGGTGTGATTTGTCTATCAATGATTTGGGTATTGAAGAAGTCAAATTTATGATTATTTGTTATTAGAATCAATAATTAGTTAATTATTACAGGATGTTTAGCACTGTTGATTCTGTTGTTGATAATGTCTCATATGTGTTAGTTGATCCGTCTATAAAGGTTTGTTTAGTTTTGCTAATATAGGTTAAATTGCAGTTTTGAGATTTACAGGAAATTTTGTGTATACTATTTGTAAAAAGGTTAAGAGGAATGGGATAATTTTTGCCGATGTCCATAATATCATTCTGTTTAAGTTTTTATTATGTATTCATATCGTAATTTAAAGTTCCTAAATATAAAAATCCTTCAACATAACAAATATTTCTTAAGAATATATTTAGGAATGGGATATTTTAGTCAAGCAAAAAAGGTTTCATCGATTTTTTCAGAAACCCTTATGTTTTTACTTGTCTGCCTGTCCTGTTCTGTGAGTCCCATGTTTGACATATAAACGTCAAATTCTATATTAATATTCCATTTTATTGCCCAATGTCATGAAAATTATTTTCCTTAAAAAATAATTAATTACTTGTTAATTTAAAAAAAATTCTATCGTATTGATTGTTTAAGATATTAAATTAAAGTTCTTGTCGCCCATAATAATAATATTTAGTTTTTTAATACAGTCAACTCTCGATAACTCGAACCTGAATAACTCTAATTCTTTGATAAATTTTTTTCTATTCCCTTGAGAAAACCTTGTTAAGTCAAAAAAAAAAATAAGAGGAATACTAGAAATAAGTTCATAAGTCCAAAAAATGGGGCTATTTACCTCTACAACTCGAAGAAACTCAAATTTATGGGTTGGGGATGCGCTGTCGATGAATTATGTGACAGTTGCCCTATTGCGCATCATCCCCACCCCACTATGCCACCCTAAAACATGCTGATTTGAGTCTTCCCCCTCTTTTTACGATCAGCCACCTGCAAGTGTAGTTAGTACTTACGTTAACAATGAGTCAACCGGAATTAAAATCTCTCACTGTAAGTGAGAAACTTTAAAAGCTATAAGTGAAGGAAACCAGAATAAAAAAGACATTGCCGCTAATTTTGGTCTCCTTTGAGTACCTACCCTGTTTACAATTTTGAAGAATGTGTCGAAACTTCAAAAGTAGGCAAATGAAGGTTGACTTTTATCGAAAATTGTAATTTTCCTGCCAATTGTCTATCCTCAGCTTGCTCTCCAGCACTGGGAAGTTGTCCTCCATAGTCTTGCCTGTTCCAAGACAGAACAGTCTAGCATATTGTCTTCAGGAATATCTTTAGCTCTATAGTTCGGACAGAACAAGCTTGCTGTTATCCCAATCAGATGGAACCTACTTTAGAAGCCTCCCTTGCTTTTCACCCATGCCCATCACAATGACTTGTTGCCGTTATGGAAGTGGTACCATTGTTTTTCTGGCAGCAAGGATCCTGAAGAGCATTGTTACATATTTGGTCATACACATCACTCGTATATCATCCTAAACTGAAGTATTCTTAGACTTTTACTATACAAATAGGCCTCATCGTCAGATTGTTTGAAGTCCCTTCTTCCTTATTTAATCCCTTTAGACTAGTCAGTCATATTTAGTTATACATGTTAGGAACTCTACTTCTTTCCTGGGAACCTACACATTGACAAGTGTCCTCTTCTTTGATGCAGTAGCCACGTCGAGGCTTATCGCCTTCCCCTGGACAGCTAACTGCAAAATGTCCTACATTTGCTCACTTAGTGACTTGAATCTCTATCATATTAATAAAATAAAACTTGCAATTAATTAATTCACTAACATTAACTCATTTTTAGAGAGAAAAAGTGGCTCCTTTATTACTGAGTAAATTATGATACTAATATTATTTATTAAACACTGTTAATTTGTATAACTTTGTTCACAGCGCCCGTACCAGAAATTGGAAATAGTGCTAGTTCAGAAACTGAAAAAAAACCTGTCATTGATGATGAAGAAGATGATGAGGATGACGAGGATGATGACCAAGTTGAAGAAGAAGAGATAGAAGAAGAAGTTGAGGAAGAAGTGGAAGAGGAGGAAGAAGAAGATTTGGACGAAGGCCCAATGGAGGAAGCAAAGAATTTAGTGAGGGAAAAAGTACGTGTCGAAGAACCAACAAAAATTGTCCAGCCTCCTGTGAAGATCAGTTCAGGAATTTCCGTAATGAAAGTGCCTGTGCCCGTGCCTGTAGATGCTGTTGCAAAGGCTGCCTCTGCAGTAGCCATCAAGGAAGAGAAAAAGGATGAGAAAGAAGAGAGGAAAGAGCCAACCCCTGCTATCAGGCTGGTACCTTCTGCCAAGTTACTGGACCCCAACAAGCGTCGACTCCCAGACGACGGTGTAATCAGAGGGATGTTGGCAGGCAGTGGCTACTACAGAGCGCAGCCCATGCAAGCACCAGGGCGACAGCCGTTCAGGCAGCGCTACCCTGAACAGCAAAGGTATTTGTACCCTCCGGTAGGCGGGCACCAGTACTATCCGGGTGGAGCCTTCTACCAGCCCGGGGAGGACCTATCTGTCGGTGGGGGTTACGAAGAGCAAATGGAAGGGGGCGGGGATGAAGAGGGGGTTTTTAGTGGTCTTGTCTCGTACTTCTCCAGTCAGAGGGAGGATAATCTTGACTCATAGCGCCAAAGGTCTCCCGCCTACCACAAATCATTTTTGTTCGAATGAGCGGCGTCAAAGTTTGTGATCTCATTCCTAATGTTTAATTATTTGGAATGTCAGCTTCGGAAAAGATGACTGAATTTCATCAAAAAAGTTCCAACCTCATCTAATCAGAAATTAAAAAAAAAATAAATAAATAAAACTGATATTTGTAAATATGAAAATGTTTCATGAAGAAAGTGAATTTTAATAAAATGTTTATTCATTTTTTATTGATTTTATTAATTAAAAATTGGATATTGCGTTTGAAATGTGCAATTATTTATCGGGATAGATTGTTTTTCTCCCGATAATAAATTCGGGAGAGGATGTGTAAATTATAACGGATTCTCCGTGAGTCAACTTCCAGATATTTTAATGTTGATAATTTGTTTATATTTTTTTATTAATTTTTTAGCTCTTTATTAGAATGTTTTATAATGTGTAAATAGTGAACCCGTGTAGTTGTTTTTGTATATTTAAATTTTATCTGATATGATTTAAGTTTTTATTGTTAAACATAGTGTATGTATTTTTAGCAAAACTCCATTCCTCGAACATTATGTTGTGTTTATTTTGTATAGCTAATGTTAAATTAAACGTATAAATATATAAATAAATCTGTAAATAGATACAATACTACAAAAGATAATATAAGTAAAATTTTTGTATTTATTTTGTGACAAAAAGGTGAATTTATATATCTATCCGAAGGAAGGGCGTTCTGCTCATGTTCTCTTTGTGTAATATAGTACGTATTATATCACACAAAATAAAATATATTATGTAATTTATTTCTCAATAGGTGGTTTTTTATTTTGAGCATCCTCGCCCATCCTATCCATGTTTGAAGTACGATTCATTTTGTATTTATTTTCTAACTTAAACAAATGTATGTTAAGCTCTTTAGTTATTACATTTAGTATTATCAACTGTATTGTTTGATAATTACAGCCGAACCCGAAATGAGATGGTCTACTTTCCAACATGTACGAAGAAATTATCTTTCAGTCTGTATGTTTAAGGTAGTAGCCCTGAAGATAATTTCAACAACAAAGAAATTAAAAAGAACTATTACATCACAATAAAAAAAAAAGTTAATAATTAAGTGTAAAAACTCTATAAGAGGAAGATAATAATAATTGTGAAATAAAACAATTAAAGTTTGTTTTAAGACTGCTTTCAGTAAATAAAGTACCTTAAGCCTTATTAGATTTTAGCCCACAGGTTAGCTAATATGTAAATCTTAACACAATAGGATATTTTCGTTGCGTCCATCTGCAAGTTTTAAGTTCACTCCTAAAAGCATTACCGTGAAGATGCATAGCCTGTTGTTGAAGGATAGATACTTAAGGAATCTATCAATTTTCTAAATGTGTTCAACATTTCTGGTTCAAACAAACAAACAGTGCTTACCCAGGTGTTGCCTGGGTTTTCATTAATAAAAACTCATTTAACATGAAAATGAATGAATTCTATCCATACTTTAAAATAAAAATATCAAATTATTTTTTATTTGATGAGTCTTACCCCAAATTTTGACTGTATAAGTCATAATTGCCCTTTAGTGTTTGTAAATTAGATGAACTTAAACCCCAACTTAATTTAGCTGAAGTTGATACTATATTTATAAGTTATATTAATTAGCTTAAATTTTAGGCATGGAATATGTTGAGACAAATTAAGTTTGCAATATACATACTATAACATCCAGATATTTGAATGTGTTTTCTTGTTTTAAAGGTACAGAATTTATTTTATTAATATTAATAGCCGGAATAATTTTATGTCTTGAAAATTTAATAAATTTTGAATTTGAAATTCTAATTTAGTAACTTTTGCCCAGTTTTGTATTTTGTTCAATATATCATTAGTTATTGTTTCTAAATCATAGAAATATTTGCTGGAAATTCAATTCTCTAGGGACTATCTGTTTTGAGATTCCTTCTCCTTATCTTATTTCCTTACCTTTAATCCTATTCTCAACTCAGCAGATCTATTATTTAAATAGAACGTAAATGTTCCTATGAAAAAGATGGTCCTGAAGCGCTTTAAAAATTGCTTGCCACTAGACATGGTCAAAAGCCTACTTTCCGAGAAACTTATCAATTTCTTGAATACCTTCTTACCCATGGTAAGGTACTAATTGCATGAATATCTGAATTAGCTTATTTATTAATAGTACATTTTTCAGGGCCTCAGAATTATACAGTTTATTTCAAAAGGAGTTATGGTATAAAAAATGGATGTAAAAGAAATCTTACAAAGCTCTTATCTTAAACTTAATGATAAAGACTATTGATTATACATATATTGGGTTGGCAAGAAAGTGATTTTGGTTTGCCCAAGTAGATAGCGTTATGTTTGTTTCGCTATTATTTTTTCAATGCTGGAATTTTTTTCTTTTGAGAATTGGTAGTCGATACCTTTAGGTTCCTACAGAAAGAAATTCTGTGTAATTTTGTTTACAACTCTCAGTTTTAACATGGAGTGCAAAAATAAACATTTTCAACACATTTTACTTTTTTATTTTCATAAAGGCAAGAAAGCGGCTGAGGCTCACAAAGAGATATGTGAAGTTCATGGTATTGCTTAACAGAACGCACGTATCAGAATTGGTTTAGAAAATTTCGTTCTGGAGATTTTTTACTGAAAGATGACCAACATTCTGGACGACCTTTTGAAGATGATGACAAAATAAAAGCCATAATTTAATCAAATTGTCATATAACTGTGCGAGAGATTCCAAAACAATTAAATGTATCACACACCACAATTGAAAATCATATGACGTCTTTGACTTGCTGCTCGATATTTGGGTTCCGCCAAGACAATGCGAGGCCTCACACATTTTTAGCAACACGTACGAAACTATTGAAGCTTGGTTGGGAAGTGATGTCGCATCCCCCAAACAGCCCCGACCTTGCACCATCAGATTATCATTTATTTTGGGGTTTACAAAACTTCTTAAATGGTAAAAATTTCAGTAATAACGATAACTTCAAATCATACTTGGTTGAGTTTTTTGCTGATAAGGACTAGAAGTTCTATGAGGGCTGGATCATGAAATTACCAGAAAGATGACAAAAGGTCATCGAACAGAATGGAATATATTTGACTTATTAAAGTCCATTTTTTGTATAAATAAAATTGAGTTTTATTTCATACTAAAAAACTGAAATTACTTTCTAGCCAACCTATTATATACAGAATGTTGATATTTTATTCTTAATGGATTTGTGTACAATGTTATAAATATAAATTATAAGTCAATTATTTAAAAAAACTTTTATTTTTTGTAAAAATATAATCAACATTATTTACATAAATATTTTCAACTTAACAATAGAGACTAATAGGGTAGGGTTACTTTTTCGAGAAGAAAGACATTATATTTTTTGAGCCTGATGCAGCTTTTGCCATTGCCTTTGCCTTTGCTGAAGGTGTAGCTTTCTGAAACCATTAACAAACATTTTTTCAGTTATTAACATGAAGATAGATTATTGTTCAGGAACACTTACATAAAAACTGATAGAATAAAAGGTTATCAAAAACATAAACAATCATGTTGACAAATGGAAGAAATAAGGGTATTAAACAGAATGAGAAGAACACTTTTTATATTATTGTGTGGCCTAACTTTGCGATGCTATGAAACACAGCATACGATCTGCAATCATCTCTCAATTTACAAGGGCTTTTCCATTATTGAAAAGTCCCGTATATGAAGCGGCTTCAGAAAATGTATGCATGCACTCTACCAACTTCACTGTGAACTATACTTAACTATTAACCCAAAAAAAAAAAAACAGTGAAAGGACTCGGATTTGAACCTCCAGCCTAAACAATTTGTTATATCTTTATTAGACCTCGTGAAACCTCTGGAAAATTGCTAGAGCAATAATCTGTCAATGGCGACTACAATCTAGTCAATTTAAATTATTTAAGAGCTCATTTGCTTTTATTGGCATTATAGGAACCAAATATTTAACGTAAATCTATAAATCGTATAAGACTTTTTTTTGTTTGTTTTAGGACATGTCAGCCACACAGTCATTGAAACCGCATTACTGGCATTAATAACCATCTAAGGACTGTTGATTTATTGTCATCATTGCCGCAACTAAAAAAAATAGTGATTTAGTTCTATGTATATAACTAATTGTTGCCCCCTGGCTTTGCTTGTTAGGGTTTGAGGTTAGGTATTTTTTGCCCGAGTTCAACAAAAACATTCCTTACAGACTGATGTATCAAAAATGGTTGTTGATACATGTTTCAATATTTTTACTAATTTTTAAGTTCCCGTTTGGATATTTAGCGATCCTAATAGAATAAACCTTAAATAAATTTAGAAGTGTGGGCATTCCTATATAATAAAAATAAACTATTTCTATTGATTTGTACAGATCATACAATTTTTTTGTCTTAACTTAAGCCAATAATAATAAATCTGTCTAATTACTTTCTCTTTTGGGAGAATTGGTGAAGCTGAGAAATGCGTTTCATCGTCTTCGACAACCCTCTTCCTTTTGTTTCTTTCTTTTGAAATAGTTCCATTTTCTGGTACTTTTTTATCCGTTTCAGTGGGTGGCAAATTCAAATGGCTCTCTAATGCTGCAGTTATTGAATCTGGTAAATAGTCCGAAACCAAACCAAAAGCATAACGTAGGTAACTCTCTACAGATAAAAAATAAAATAAATCAATTATAATAAGCATAAAAACATGTGCAGGATTTTTTCCTTGTTGACACTTATGAATTATACAGATCCGAAAGGTTGATGATGATCATCGTACATTTATTTTTCTAGGTCATGATTTTTTCGATCCTTTAAATAATTTATACAATTAAATCCCACCAGTTCAGCATTTAGTTTTGTGATCCATACATAGTTATGTTTCTAATTTTTATATGATGACTTGAATCAAAACACTAATAAATGTAGCAACTAACCTTCTGATTCTATGACATCTTTGTTGACAACAAAGTTAGCAGAAATCGCACTTTGAGAAGACACATGGTAACCTTTATCTTTAAGAGCAGAGGCCACTCTTTTGATTTTCTTTTCTAACCAATTAAGTGACTTTTCTTCATTGTATATATATGCATTTAAACTGTCTTCACCTGTAAAAAAAAGGATATTACCATACTAATTATTTGTTTAATTAGCATTCATATTAATTATTTAAATGATTAATTCACAATTTTTAATAATAAAATGAATATATTTTATTTAACTCTGAAAAAAGACACAATATTCTGTTTTCTGAGAGTTAACGAAACCCATTAAGGGAATAGATATTGCTATGGGTTGGAGGAGATAGTCTAGTTGGTGGCTTTTGAACGGAAACCAGATGTATCGGGTTCAAGCCTGGCCGTGTCACTATTTTTTTTCTAAATTTACAATCTCCCTTAATTGCAATGAGTAACAGTTGGAAAATGTTAAGTATTTTGTATTGTTAATTAACTAAATTGTATTTTAGTTAATAGTAACAATGGATTTTAAAATTTGAAGAGTGTTGATTTAATGACTTTTTAAAAATTTATTGCACCAATGTCAAGAGATATGAACAAAAAATCACATTCCATACAGGGATTAGAATCCAGAATCATCTTATCTTGAAGCAGTTAGGCTAAGACATTATATGTATTATTAAATATTCATTTTCAACTAACATATGTTTAATTATTGTCACCTCTTTTATCAGCTATATGATGAATGTATTTAAGGCCATTGCACGTCAGAAGCCTTTCTGTATCAGGATATTCTTCATCAGCTATTATGTGGTCTAGCGGTGAACACCTACCATACTAGACAATTTTTTTTAGAATTAACTTCATAAAATCATAAGTAATACATAAATAGATGTACATTATCATTAAAACTTTTGCCACAGTTACAGGAGTTTGTTTATTAGGCCGTAGTAAATAATGATAGTAATTATAAAATTTTTTAAAGAAAATGTTTGGCCACCCAGATAAAGACTGGAATCTATTAAATTGATATCCGATATTTTTAGTCGAGCTCGAAGGAAGAGACTCTACTTTTACTGAGGTAAGCGGTAATTTTTGTCTGTCTGTATGTTCTATGATAACAGCGCTAAAAATGATTCGATTGTTCTTAAATTTTGAAGGTATATTGAAAAACATCCAGGGCTGCACTGTGTATCTTTTAGTTATAATATGATAATGGGAAGTATTAGCACAACGTTATTGTAATTAGAGAAATCTATCTTGAATTTTACTAGGTCTCTTGGTAACTCAACCACAAATAATTAACAACACATTTTGAAATGTGAGCTGCATTAACTACTCTTTTTGTTAAACCAGCTTGAAGAATGCGTTTCGCTATCTAAATTATATCTTCTCGTATAAACTTGTATAAAAATATTGTAAAAAAATTGTAAATTGTTTATTTTAACACTGAAAAATTCCAAGCGGCAAGTTTCAAATAACTTGTTTTTAATTGGAACTCAACTGAAGGAGAAAAATTTTGCACAATAAAAACTTACAAGCGTTAGTGAGCTTGTCCCCTAGATTTATTTATGTGTTTATTAATAATTAATTAATTATTAATGAACTACCCACCTCTTTTAAATACGAAAGTGCAAAAAAGAGTGGATCAATTGGAGTCGAAAGAAAAAATCTTCCATCTGATTTAACTTGATTACCAATAAAATATGACCTGAAACAAGAATATTAAGGAAGAAAATTAAAAAAAAAAAAATTATAGTATAGAAAATTAAAATCGGAAACTAATTACTATGATGATGAAATATAAATCTACTAAATTAAAATGTGTTATAATCTCAGGCATGCATCACAACATTATTATTCATCCTACTTCTTGTTTAATTAAATAGAAGTAAGTTGTAAGTCTCGATTACATTTTATTAATACAGTAATGGTTCAGATATTCCCCTTATATTCTGAAATGGTTCCTTTTACAACTACAGTAATTTCCAATGCCTTTTATCAGTGATGTAGTGATTATCATGTCGAACTACTAACTATGGAGTTCAGTGTTCGATTCCTGCCTTTCCCTAGGGACATTTTCAGAGAGAGATGGGCCTGGTCCTGGTTCAATCAGGCTTATAAGAGTAAATAAGCAGCTACTTGAGCAAAGAAGTATTGAATCCAATTTAGAATACTGAAATAAAGTTAGCGAAGTGACAGCTGTAAATATGCAGGTAGCAACAGTTGACTCGGCTAGTAACTCATCCAATATTAACTACAATGACAACAGTCATTGTTTCTACATGTAAAATATTTTTGTACCACAGTTTTAATTTAATAAATACTGATAAATGACAAGAATGCAATCACAATTTCACTGAGAGTGAAAATTAATTATTATCACAAGACAGGGAGGGGGTGGACCATGCAACAAGGAATAGCCAATGTCTCACAAAATACTTACACAGGTGGTCTGAAAAGTTTCCAAACTCAACATGAAGATGATAATAAAATAAATAAAAGCTAGTGAAATAAAAGCTTTGTTAGGTCGGAAACTTTTTCAGACCGCCCTCGTAAGTGAATACAATCTATAATATCGGAAATAACACTCGGTCTTTTTCAATTGATAAATATTAACTGAAATTTGACCTTTTTGGTTCGTCATAGGTAAGAATCTCCTGAACTGTTTCATTTTTTGGAGAAAACATATACAATGCTCCATCTCTTGTTTTAGGGTGCCGAAGCCGCACAATATGAGCAGGCTGGTCTGAATCAGTTTCTCCAAATTCTGGAAATAAGTAAATTAATTACATGAAAACCAATTCAAATGATAAAACTAATTACTAATAATAATTATCGATACCCAATCCTGGTTATAAAAACTCAATCTATCAGTGTCTCTAATAGAACAATACCTGAAGTCAAATTTAAGGCTAGATTAGATAAATTATGAAATCAGGTAAAACAAATATGCCCAACTCATGTCAGGATTTAAGGAAATGAAAACTGTGTGAAGTATAATTCATTGAAGAAGTTTCTGCGCCAGTCATTTTTTTAAAACAAAAATCTAAAAAATGAACGAGTGCCAGCTAGCAGAGTCGGAATATCTTCTTAAAATACTAGTGAGCTGTCTGCAACCATCACAAGATTGACCAGAAAGACTTCAGTAATCAACTTTTAACCACTAATACAGCGATGAAAAAGAAAGAAATATTCTTGAAATTCAAAATTTAACAACACAATGAAATTCTGTGCTATTATTTGCAGGTTCAATTGTATTTGAAATGTTTATGCAATGAATAACAAATAAACAATCCTATGAGAAAGAATAATTATTTACTTTACCCTATATTCTTAGATAAAATATTGTTTGATAATATTTACAGGTTCTTAGTCAAATACCAAAAAATCGTGAAGTTTTAAATATTTGCTAAAGAATTCAAGTTTTTTAATCACCTTTAATAATAAACAGCCAAGATTTGGATTTATCAGTACAGCATGATTTTGAACAACCTTTAGGAACTGGTTTATTTTTTGACATATTAAAATTCACGCTAGTAAAATAAATTATCAAAACCTTCAACTACATGTATCAAATTGTTAAATCCAAAATGAAATTTACTCCCTTGTGTTGAAAGATTAGAGAATGGCGCGAACCTTCAAAACATCGACAGTAAATCCAATATGGTCCATAGACAATAAAGAAGGAAAGGTCAACCAAATAGTTATAGTGGACAAAATAAGTACAAGAAACTAACATCTCTAATAACTAATTAGAAATTTTCAGTAGGTTTATACCTATTATGTTCCTTATATGATTATAAGTATATATTTTCTGATTTGTTACATATTATTTCTAAATAGTAAATGTTTAGCATAAGTGGAGCATATTCTATAAAAATTCAATTTTTGATCCACAGCATATTGTGTTTAAAATGTTGTTTTATGGCATTATCCCGTGGCTTTTCTTCGGAAACACCGACGGACAATAAGTCTGTATGGCTGCCAATGATGGTTGTAAAACTGATCCAAGTTTTCTGAAATTTGTGTAATATATTTCATAATAAATCATAATCTAAGGAATAATTTTCGCCTACCATAAAATAATGGGATGAATATGGAAAGAACTGTGATAAAGGATAACAATATAAGGGATAAAGACAGGCGAGGACTGAGAACTGAACAGAAGCTGTACACAAAAACCCTATTCCGGACTGAAATAAAACAGGGATGGAAATTGAGACCGGACGGTCAGAAATGACCTTCCTTGAGTCACAGCTGACCATGGATCACGCTACCAGTAAGGGACAATCAGCGCAGGATGTCGAGCACGGGCAAATAGTGCTATAGATACATATATGTAGTTCCACAGATTCCAACGCTTCCTTGCTCGTAGTGCTCATCGTCCGAAGATGTCCCAAGAAGCACAGGAGACTTTGCGGTATCACGCAACTCTCTTTCTGGTATTTATTCGTAAAAACCATATGAGTAACCACATGTAACTGTTTAACAATTGAAGGGTTTGCTGCAAAAAGGAGGTAGCTCCAATTTTTCCATTGTTGGGAAACCAAACAAAACGTTTAAAAAATTCAAATTTTAAGTTATGTAAAAATATTGTTGTTGCTTACTTTCAATTATGGTGTTTACATATTACGATTGGAGCTGCATCCTTTTTGTGCCAAATAAAAGAGGTTTTGTTTTGACACAAGAAAGTGTTTCTAACTCCCAACAGCTATGGGATGGAGCTACCTCCTTTTTGCAGCAAACCCTTCAATTGTAGACAAAACCAGAGAGATAGGAGCTACAATATATACCGGCTATCATCTCCATTTTAAACCAGAAACTTTCATCAGCAATTCACTGGATTGATATTTCCTCAACTGAATACATTTTATTGTAGTTATTGTCAATGAAAAATTGTTGATGGGGTTTGTTTAAAAATGCCGAATGGATTTTCATACTCGTTCGCAAGTATTTGAGAAACTCATGTGAAGTCCCGGACCACCTCCTGGTTCCTCCACTTTCTGTGCCCTACAGCTAATTGATGATGAAGATGTCTGCGTCTTCAAGCAATAGGAACAATGTAACGTTGAGCAACATTTGCCCTCCAGCATTTATTCTCTGAAGTACAACGCATCCACTAAGGCGTCAAGACTTGGAAGGACGTCAAAGAAGATATCAAAATGTCAAACTACGGACTATTATAGAAAGGAAAATGGCTCCATTCACTGTAAAACAATTGTTCCCCTGTACAGGAGCAGTGGAGAGAATTCAAAGGGAGAAGTTTATCGAATTATATTTGCATTAGGCCATCACATGGGCCCCGGCCTGATACTCTGTAAACCTTAGCCTGGATGTAGGGTTTTCCCTGGAGAGAAGAGGTACTGCCTCTGACCCTCAGGCATAATTCATCCTTCTACCACACAATGATCAATCGTTGAAAGTTTGTACTCCTGTTCCGTGCTCATAAGAAACAAGTTGAGTTAAACAAACCCACACAGTCAGCACTTATTCCCCCTTTTACAACCTTTAGATGTTGTCATGTAAAAAAAAAAAAAGAAGCCTACTACGGCTTTGTAGACGTCACAGTACATCCATTTTTTGTTTGTTTATTGTGTACCATCCTACGGAATAAACAGAGCTCCATTTTGACACCTATAAAGAGCCTCATAGTATGATATTTTTTACGTACCAAATATTTTTTAAAAGTAACACAGTGCTTGCGGTGAGTTTACACACTTTTTAAACTTAAGGTTAATTGTAAATAAAACAACTGCAATAGTCAGTTTTATTACTATAAAATGTTAAATTAAGTGTTATGTACGAATTATTACATTAATATAAATGTATGGTATTACTATTAGGATCTATTGGTCTTGCGTTTGTATGTTCGTTTTGTTCACCTACCAAAAAAATATATAACAGTTAGAATCCGTTAACCGTTAATGATATTTTTAATGAGAAATGCATTTAGATAATTAAAAGTAAGTTGATGACGGATAAAATAAAATTTTCTTCAGTAAAACGTAAAAGCAATTTTTGTTATAGCGAACGAAAAAAAAAGGCAAAACGATTGTTTATAATAAAATTTTAAAAACGTTTCACCCCTCCGCAGTTGTTATATATTCTCTTTGGCGTTACCTTACAATTATGTTGTTCTACCTCCCTGTAGCATAGACCGTAGATGAACTTGAGTTGGATTGTAATTTAAGTCGGCAACCCGACTCAGTTTCAGTTGATACAGTCCTGGGTTAAATTCATTTTAAGTAGTTGGTTCCAGAATTTGCGCTTATCAACTAGACCCTTTGTTTGATCTAGAAGATAGAATAGTTCATAATTATAAATTGTAGGAGTTCAGACTACCATGACTGCACCTATGGAACGTATTCAAGCTTTAGATACAATCGAGAAAGACATTGTAACTTGTCTTCATAGTGCAGGTATTATGAAGTTTTTTTTATTTATAGAATTGACCCAACTAAAAAATGTAATTTTATGACGTGAAATATTATTCAAATTAATTTTTTTAGGGACTGCTCTTATGGAACTGAGCAAAGACAAAGCCAGTTTAAAACAAGCTGAAAGTCAAACACACATGTTTCTGAAAACTCTCGGTCAAGTTGAGTCAAAGTTAACTGAACAAATTAATTATTTAACTCAAGTGTCAACAGGTAAATATTTTTTAAGGGTATTATTTTGTTTCTTACAGTTTTTGCTCTCTTAGTCGTGATTTTGCTTAATTTTTTTTCGTTTTAAGTTTTTATATCTTTGACGACAGTATGGTTGAAAAAACAATTTTTCTACATTAATTTAAAAGAATCGGAATATAATGGTACTTTTTGTGCAATGTGGCGGTGCATGTCAATGGGATTGTTACTATAATTTGATAAGTGTCCTACTTGTTCTAAAATTATGAACTTATTGAGGGATGTATCAAGAGGAGATGAATACACATGGGTTTGCAAAAGATTTGCCCATAACATTAGGTGCACAGTCAGAAAAGGACATAGAACTTAATAACTTTCCTCTCTCTGGTTGATATGCTTACATTAATATACATGTTTGTCAGGGGGGGGGGATAGCACTTTTGATGAAAGATGTATTACTTACCAAACTATCTGTGTCTCGAGGAGGTACTTTAGAGAAACGTGTTTTGACATACTGCAGGATGAAATTTATGTGATTGGTATCGAGGGGAAGAGTGTTGGAAGTTATTATATGTTTATGTGAAATGTAAAGGTGCCAATTTAAAAGAGGCCAGATACAATGGATTATTTTGGATATTTAGAAATGCTTTATCAAGACTGTTGGCCTGCAACAACCAGACAGTGGCACTTTGTGATCAGTTATGAAGAAGTAACTTCTCTGTGCATCTGTTCTGTCGAGTACTGTCATGTAGCAGCCTCTAGTGGTTTCACAGAAACCCTTAATTAAACATCCGTTTCTATAGCTATAGCTGGTTTCTGGAAAACTGCATGTATTTACAAAATTATAAGAAACTTGCGTATCATTTGAAAAACAAAAGTAAAACGGTATCTTAATATTTTAGAAAATTTAACTGGTCCTAAACCTTATATAGTTATCAAGTTGACTTCTAAATACACAGATTACGGCTCAATTTCAGTTCCCCTAAGGGTTCATTGGGGTAATATTCGTTGGGCCTGGTCTTGTTTTAGTCAAACTTGTCGGATAAATGAGTTGCTATGTGAATAAAGAAGTAACGAATCCAGTTAATAAAACCGAACTTTAAGTTGGGAGGTAACAGCCTACCAGCAACTACGTTAGCTCTTCAGTGCTGATCATGGACTCTGAAGACAATCTTTGGTTAGCCCTACCTCCTTATGAGGTGTTACGGCAACGATTTAATTTAATTTTTAGAAAAATATTAATTTAAACTACTAGCAACAGTTAAGGAAATATAATAATGTACAATATTGAATATACAATAGTGACACTGTCTGGCAGAGAAAGAAGGAACCGATCAAAAGCATTTGAATTCTCCTTACATAACACTTTAAAAGCTTCTTATGTTTGTATCGGAAGTTAGTATGTGTGACAGCATTTTTCTATAAAGTGATCTGGGAGTCTCATAAATTACACTTTAAGTAGAAGAATAGGGAAAAGCCAATTCCAGATATCACTCCGTACTGTACATACAAACATTATTCTTTGTTAGATGTGGTGAAATCTACACAATACACAATTTGTGTCCTACCTAGGGCTGAACCCTTAAGCACTGTCTCAATAACAAATTTAGGCTGACTTAAAAATAATGCAGTGTCGAGATGCTGCATCACCACTCATTGATCCATTAATCTAAAGTTCTTTTCTAATTTTCTAAAGTATAGATCACATGGTAATCACACCAGGTAAACATGACAATATAAAAGTTGATCTTCCATGTAATAATAGTTTGCTCCATGAACAAACTTCTTATCATCTTCCTAAACCCACTATCTTTTAATTTGTCATAATTTTCTTCACAGTAAAGTGCTTTCTTGAGTGAATAATCCCTCAAAACGGATGTTTGTTGGTTTTTTTGTGGACATTACCAACTAGCGTCCTTGCCAAATATCTGATATCGCAAGGGCTTTATATTACTTATAAATAAGTTTATAATTATATTGTTTAAGTTACCTTCAAGATATAAATAATGTAATCAAATAAATATAATTCAGATGGAAAAACTTTGAATAAATCTAGTTTTGTGAGAAAATGTTGAAAAGATTTCATAGTATTTTGCATTTTAAACCTAGTCTTCAAGATGGGTATATTGTGCCAACTTCTTCACCACGAATAAGTAGAAGTTCCCCTCTTCTCGGCCCAGAAAATATCCATCTATGTTTCCATTTTTTTTTAATAATAAAAACCTTCTAAAGACATCAGTTAAGAGAGGGGGAAACTAGTGACCAAAACAGCTGAAGCCACTAGGGGGCGCGGCAGGGCTAGCCCTGCCTCTGACCTGCCTATATAAGGCCCAGATTCTGGGTTTTGACTCTCAGAACCTGGCACCTGAAGAACACTGCTCTATCTCTCTCTGCACTGGCGCTTGCTGCTCTACTCGAACCATGGCTCTCTTATTCAACTACCTCTGCATCTCCCTTTCCTAACCTTGCTATGTTTATTCCGGCGGAGACCCCACACCTTCCTAGAGGTATTCTCTTGCCTTTGTCTCACTAAAACTAGCACCTCCTTGGAAGAGACCTCTTCCACGCGGACAATGGTTTACTGGGGCCCTACAAACTTTACCTTGTAGCGTCTCCCTCAGCGATCCAGTCCACCTCTCCGGTTCACACTCGCCTTTGGGATCCGGACGGTTTTCGCCTACCGACCGGAGTGAATTTGTGGTCATTCAAAGACCACATAAACTACCTATAATACCTACCCTGTTGTGAACATAGTGCACTGTCGGGGCACACCTTCTAAAATCAATACTAATAAAGCTGCCCCCCGACTAGGCCGCCAGCAAAGGTAAAAGACCAAAGATCTCTTTCTCTTGACGCTCGTCGGACAGCAGACGGATCATAGTGACCCTAGCCCACGGCGGGCGTCTCACCTTAACAACCCGACAGGGTACTTTGGTTTCTCTTCATGAGAGCTAACAAAAACAGGACAGGAGTGCATAGGCTCATCTTTAGGTAACAAAAACAAGCAAAATTCCCCTAATGCTATTTTTTCAGCTTAATGAAACTTTTTGAGGTATAATTAATGGATAAAATTATGTAATTAAAACTAAATGCCTGAAAATTTGTTTGAGTATAGTTGTATTACTATTGTAATAGTAATATAATCACATAAGTATGCAACAGCTTGAAGGCTTATTCTTTTATTTTTTGTTATAATTCACTCTTACTTGCAGGTCAGCCACACGAGGGTAGTATTTACGCATCTCAGAAAGTTTTACAAATGGCATGGCACCGGTTGGAGCATGTACGAAGTAGGCTAAATGAACTTGAGAAGAATAAAGTTCGTATACAGGCAAGGAATACCCAGCGACAAATGCCCGGGCAGCATCAAGACATGAACAATCAACAAGTCAACTGATCTATTATAAATCTATATTAGATATATAACCTTTTATTTTCTGCATAAAAATAAACACTTTATTTTTGTTAGTTTTATAATATTATTTAATTTTTGCTGTATTAAAAATACTGTTTTTTTTTTTTTTTTAATGTAGGCACTAGTTTGTTATAATGTTGTAATAGTTGTTGGTAAGATGTTTGTGTTACAATATTTATTAGATATAACGTTTTTAAGTTTGTAGGTAGAGTGATTTTAAAAACTTAATTGAATGTCATTCATAAATTATTTTTTATGTCCTAACCGATATGTTCTGAACAGACATACCTTTAATATAAAAAACATGACAACTAGCTTCATTCATTCCTATATGAGTCCACTGGTTCCTAGACTGACTGTTTGAGACAAGAATAGACAAAATTTAACTGATAGTTTTAAAAATGTTGACATTAAATCTAAGTACATTATTGTCCTTGCTTGTATTTTTTATTTTAATGGTAACCATGGTAAGTTTCGGGGATGACCAAGCTGCTATTTTATACGAAAAAACATTCACATATTATTTGCATCTTAAATTCCATTGTACAGACATACCCATCCAGCATTATTTATTATTCAATTATTCTTTCTATTTTCTCTTTAATATTTTAATAATTCTTCAAAGTGTAGAGTTTTCATTGTTTATTATTTTCAAAGTATAAAAAAGTAAGCACTGTAACTAGTGTCTATACACTCGTGGTGAATACGGCCATTATAACAAACTAGTACCTTAAGTTTTTTTTAAAAAAAATCTTTTGTTAATATAATTAATGAAACACAACAGACATTAATAAATATACGGCATTATGCAACAAGAGTCCTAGCGATATTATTTTGAAATTACTGCGTTGGTTTTTTATTTATCTACTCTTGTTGGTATCGTAAGTAGTATGTTTTTGCTTATCATTTTCCAAAAATAAAGAAGTAACTGCCCCTTCTTTCATGTTAAGACAGTGGGCTATAGTTTTAAAATTTTATTTAAATTGTTTTAATAACTTTTTGGAGTCATTGTGTAGAATATCAGACAACTAACTTTTGTTTTCTAATTTTAAATTCAATTTTATAAAAATAAGTATACTCCGCTTTTTTTTTCATTGCATAACACCATAGTCCAATTATGAACTTATTATTTTTAATTTATGTTGTTGTTTTTTGTTAATAGAAATAAAAAAGATAAAATTGTACATATTGTATAAAGTTTATTATTGTAATTTATTAATAATTAATAAATTATACTGTTAATAAGAAAATTACATTTTTTTTTTTTTTTGTTGTGTCCTGAGAGTTCTTAAGATTAGTGGTGTTTTATTTTGGCTTTTTCCGCCAGGCTCTTGTCTGGTATAATACCAGTTTGGTGAATGAATTGAGTGGGAAGGGATCAAATATAGAGGTTGCAATACCCACAGACAGATGGAATAATATCTGGTAATTGTCAGGTAAGAGGAGAAATATTGTGACTCATATGGTACGAACCGGAAAAACTACAGTTTGTTTGTTGAGAGTATATTGTTGAAACAGCTTCCACTTCCATTCAAACTTGACCTCTGAAGCCCTTGAGAAGTCACGAGTCGAAAGATTGGTGACATTTGTAGGTCGGTAACGATGAGTTGGCTAGGCAGATGGGGAACAAAGTATTTATGCCAAAATTTCTGCGAGTTTGTCAATATTGAAAGGAGTAATGTGGTTTAAATTCAGAAAGAAGGGGTGGAATGAGGAGTTTGTGACCCCTCCTGTGTTTTGTCATAGTAATAAACTGAATCTCTACTAAATTTGGTGCAAATAGCTCTATTGTTTTAGACGTATTTCTACTACATCTCTCCCACATACTGGAAAGTATTTAAAATAATTATGCTATCTATGATATTATATATCATAGGACTGTACGATTTGCTTTGTAATTTATGACTGATCAATATTAATATGATTCTTGGTCAAGATTCCAAATAAAATGATGAAAACAGGAACTGTGTGAAAACTGTTCCGTTCTATTAAAAGTGGTAAGCTTGGTTCTACCTAATTGCAGATCTTCAAATGGAACAAAATTGTTTACTTTCTTACAAGAAATATTTACAAAGCTATTTATTCTACTAATTTAAGTATAAAGATTATTAATATGTCCATTTCTGTTAAGAAAATCAATCTATATTTTTTTCATACTCATTCTCGTAAATATTTACTGAGAGTTAGTAGTGTGTGCCCTTCATATGATATAAACCTAACAGTTAAGTACATTTCCACCGTTCTATCCAGAAATGGTTTGCCATTAACTAAAATATGGCCGACTCTTAACTATGTGACCCATTGTTATCATTACAGACTCGCCTTCTACTCTAAGGAGAGTAATCTCATAGTTATGATATTTTAGAAAATACCCAGAAAGAAATATAAATGAAGACTTAAACATGTTCTAGGGTAATTAGATCAACTTCCAAGTATTATGGGGTAAATCGCATTAAATATCAATAAGTACATTTTTCACATTCAACAAATTAAAAACCTTTTCATAAACCACATATAATATAAAAAGAAATCTTAATTGATAAATAAGTTATTTGCTGATTGAACATCAATCTTACATTTCATTCTCTTTCCTAGTTTTAAATTTCGCGGTCATAAGTAATATTGCAGGATTAGAAAGAGAGAGAGATTATTTTAAGAAAATAACTGGAAAGCAGCACGATCTATTGGTTACATTCGGAAATAACATGAAAAAATTAGCCAATTAATTGCCTTGCAATGCTATCTATTGAGGAAAAAGAGAACTAGTTTTATTACAGGCCGGCGAGAGAGAGAGACAGAGATATTTAGAGGGAGAGGGGAGTATTTTCTAAAATAAATTTACATGCAGCGCTTTCTGTTGTCAACAGTTAAAACTAAACAGCAAGATTTAGCGTTTGTGCTGCACCGTGGCGCTATCTGTTGAGTGGCGGAAGAACTAACCAGTCCAGCTGGACAGCTATTACGTCAAAAAAATTTTATTTAGTATCAGGTCTTCAGAATCCTACAGGAGCTCACATCTCCAGTCAGTACCAGGCTTAGTTCTCCTTCCAATTTTGGAGTAGTTAGCTCCTGCGGGATCCTGAAGACCTGATACTAAATAAAAATTTTCTGACGGGAACCACCGACCCTGCCAGGACCAGTTAGTTCTTTTAGTGCTCAACAGAATGCGCCATGGTGCAGCAAAAACAACAAATATTGCTGTTTAGTTTCAACTACCTGCCAACAAATAGCGCTGCATGTCAATTTATTTTAGAAAATACTCCCCTCTCCCTCTAAATATCTCTGTCTCTCTCTTGCCGGTCTGTTCTAGAACTAGTTCTCTTTTCTCTCAACAGATAGCGCCACGGTGCAGCAAAAACACCAAATATTGCTGTTTAGTTTTAACTATCGACAACAGAAAGCGCTACATGTCACACTGCAAGGCACTCAATTCGATACTTTTAAAAGTTTGTTTCGAATTTTAACCAGTAGATCATGCTGCATTCCAATTTATTGAATGAAGTAATCTTCACGGTTTTATACACTTTTTTAGGAGTTTCGTCTGATCTCATTAATACTTTTTAGAAATAATCCATTGATTTTAAATATCCTTAATGAATATATAATAATGAATGTAAATATATAAAAACAGATGTGTGTGAGTGTATTCCAGCATAATTATGAAATGTCTAGTGCAATTATCACCAAACTTTGTACAAATTTACCATCTTTATGTAATCATCAAAAGTTTGAAATTTTTATAGCTCTTCACCAGAGTTCGAGGGTATGGGAAGTAATGAGATGTATTAGTCACCTGAGCACTCCTTTGTGAGGAAAAATCAGCAGGGAATAATATATAACAAAATTATCCATTACAAAAATAAACAATAGAGTATTATCAAATCCTGTGGATCTTGTGGAAAACGTCTTCCATTATCGTTCCAGAATATTTTCTTTCTTATATCGTTTGATAGTTGTTAGTGCACGTGTACCGTCCTCTTGCTTTCTAAACAGTTTCTCACATTAAAAAAATGGAAGCCATCTCCCTTTGTGGATTTTCTTCCCCGAGAATCTGCATATTAGCTCTCCTTGTTTCCGAGGAAGTTTTTGTAAACTGCCCATGTGTGTTTAATAGGGTTTAGGTCTGGTAATATTGCCATAAGGGATAAGTGGGTAATATCCAGATCAAATACACAGAAGTCCCCACCCAGTAGATTATAATATCTAAAACGCCACACTAAGATGCATTACACAGTGTCTAAAAGGGACAAATAATGAGATTTATATAGACTTGAGATGATTCAATAGCTACAGTCCTTCTAGACCAAATCCGAATAATTCAGTTCAGTACAGTTATTTTTAGCAGAAGCAATTTTTCAACAACCGGTTAAAACTTCCCTGAGCACTTTTCTATTGTTGAACCCGTTAATGTCAATTTGGGACCTCTACATAAAATTTCAGGTCTTTAACTTGGGCTCAAAAAGTGCATTCAGTATTGGTTATCAGAAGCCTTATCAGTTTAAGTATTTAATTTGTTATTGAACAGGATAGGTAAATAAATAATTTTTTTTAAGTTGTATTTATATAATGTTTATTCTTTTTATTATTTAAAATTTAGTTTCAAGTGCCTGAACAAGTCATTAAATTTCAGTTCTCTTTACAGCCAATCTGTTTCTTTCTACTAATGTAAACTGCTCTTAAAAAATTCATTAACAAACTTTTCAACAATGGCTTTAAAAAAATAATAAGTTTTGGTTACTCCATCTCATATAACTTTAAGTTTTTCTTGACAATATAAAAATCTTTATTAAATAGTAATATAATTCAGGAATAGGCCTTTTTGGAAAGATTTTTTAACTAAAAATGAGCAGTAACAATTTGTCAATTTATACAATCACAGATTTCAAAACTAAAATAATTATCATCGGTACGTATACATTCTCAATGCAGTCATTGATATATTATTTAAGATATAACATTTAAAAAACAGCAACAACAATTTAATGTTCTTCATTATTCTTTAATCCGTGAAACGAGAAACTATCTTCCATAACTCAGAGTATAACCGAGACTCAGCATAAGACTATCTTTCAAAGCAGGTTCAAGTCTTGCCTCCATATACCTATAAAAAATGAAGAGATATTTTCATTAATAGCAAATCCCAATCCTTATTACAAAGTTGGTGTGATTATTTTGCTAAACTGAGACTGAAGATAAAGACTTCATAGATGACAGAGATAGATAAGAGAACTTTTCCACAATTCAAATTGTTATTAAATTTGTATTACATGTTCCAGTATCCACCCTTTCAATGTTATTTGTCGGCTATAACATAATGATATATGGATTATATTTACATAAAAAATTGTAAATAGTTGGAAACATAAAACAAAAACCTGCTCAAGAAAAACAAAAACCCTTATTTACAAATTGAATAAAAAAATATTTACTTATAAAGAAGTCTATTTACAATGCTATAAAAATATTTACTAATTATATTAAAATAATCTTTGTAGTCATAATTTTTATTCACACATCAGATGATTCTTCTGGGTACACAAAGTATATTGAATCTATTTCGTACTTGGATTGTAGAATCCCTATTCTAATTGCAACAGTCATTTAGTTCTTTTACTCCATACATAACATGTTTTTAACATAATACGTTTAGTTCTTTTATTCCACACATAACATGTTTTTAACTTACATATATATTTTTTTGTCACTTTCAGGTTTAAAATTTAGAGATTCATTTTACTATTGGTAATGTTGGCTTTTAAAAGTTTCAACTTACCTTGTGATTAGGGATCTAACCCCTTTCATGAACACATCTTCCATTTCCTCAGTCACTTCTTCTTTTTCATCTTCGTCGCCTCCTCTTCCTTTCTCGGAGCTTTAACATATAAATAAAAGTTTCACTTTCAATTCGAACTAAAAAAACATACCATTACAAAAGTCACAAATCATTATTATGGAATGTATTAAATTAGAAAGATGTCGCTAAAACTAAACACACGTTGATTTCAAGGAAAGGTACAGACCCCCAGCTAAATCTGGATTGACATGGCCATTGAGAATTCAGAAATCATCAATAGAATCCGATTAATGAGATGGGAAATATGTGCCAGGCTGAAAGTGGCCGGCTAAACATATTACGGATAATTGAGCTGCAGTAGTTATTAAAACATTTTATGCAATTAATGCAAGATTTATAAGGAAAAAGTACAAAAATGTAAATATTTAGAACCATTTATACCCTGATAATTAGATATCGTGACTACTGAATAGTGAATTGTTGGCCTTAGTAACCAAACTTAATAGCAGAATATGGTCCCAGGAAATTTCAAATATAAGGGCATTAGCATGAAAGAAAAATATAGACGAAACCAAACAATCTCATTGGCTTTAGTTAGCCCTCGCTGATGGGAGAAATTTGACATGATTGAGTTATTAACATGATTTTAATGATGTTTTCTGATTATAGTTCACTTAAGTCTCAACACTTGCTACACATTATTATATTATTAATTTATGGGATTTATTTTATACACAACATCATCCAACCATGCAAAAGATAATACCTTTACGTAAAACATGGGTTGAGTTAAAAGTTTGGAACACAATACTAATAATGATTTTAATGACATTTTTTAATTAGGCTGACACAAGGCTAGGATTAGACAAGCGGATATGCATCAACATAAGAATTTCTGGTTTTGAAAACATTCACCAAAACTAAAAACAAATTGAAGTAATAGTAATCATTTTAATTAATTGTAATCTTTGAGAAAAGTCTATGTGACTATTTTTTAAAGAATCAGTTCTGTGAGTAATGTACTCACCTCTTACAGCCGTAGGCATGAACGCTGATAAACTGTGGTTCGACAAACGTAGCAGCAGTGCTGAGCCTTGCAGGTCCCATCCTCGCTAGCCCGGCCCTGTGCGGCAAGACGGTAACTCCCAGTCCTGGCCTCCTCATCCTCAGGGTCATGTTGCATTTCCCATCTCGCCCGTTCCCAATCAATTCCACTTTTCCCGAAACTATCATCTCTTTGAAGCCCAGTCTATTAATAATAAGAAGAAAAAAACGTAAATGAATGGACAATTTTTAAATAAACATTTTGATTTGGGGCAACATGTGATTAATTTTGTCTATTAGCACTGCACAGGGTAGTTCCCAAAAAAATAATGGGGTTTTAACTGGTAATTATACATTACTAAATATATTTTGTTAGCTTATTATACTAGCCTACCTAGGGTCATTATATTAGTGCTAAATATTGAAACCCTCCCTGTTTACACCTGAGAGGCGAGCAATAAAACATTTAGAAATCAATTTGGTCAATAGTACTATAAAAATTTTATATTCCCAAATTATCAAGTCTTCTTTTTGTTATCCTTTTACCTAAAGTAACTTTACCGATTGTAAACACATATTATTAAAAGTAGTTTAAAATAATCAAAATTATTTATACAATAATAATGATTATTATGATTAAATTCTCTCACTTTGCCTGAAGTGCTAATGCTTCCCTATCAAATCTGCACTTTTCTACCCTCGGTAGTCGATCAGCAGATTTGACCTTCATGTCAGTGACATACATATCCATTGGTGCTGAACGAAGTGGAGAGTGAAGTGCGAACCCAGCTAGCTCCAGCGCTCCGCTGCCCGACGACCTGGACTCCAGCGCTGCCTCTAGTCTGGGGGAGCAATCCCCTTCTTCTGTTGGCACATCACCATGTATTTTATTGAAAAACAATAGAAATATTTACAAATAGTAAGAACAAGAAATTGGTACATGTGTAATTATAACAATCTTATGTATAAGAGAATGGTGCATGTGAATACCACAATTAATAATAAATAAAACAAAGAGGGTGGCTGAGGTGCTAGTGTGGTTGGGAGTAGATTTCAATGTTCAACCTTAAAACAGTTTTCTTGACCGCATTCACTACTTATTTGAGTAGCTGCTCATTTATCCTCAAGAGGCTGAGTCTACCCCGACCGGACTCATCCCCCTGAGAAATTATTCTCAAAATCCAGGATACAGCCATTAAAATAATACATAGAGCAATAGTGGGAAGATCATCTGGGAGGAAACCAGAAGATCCCAGGTTCAAACCTTGGCCATTGCACTATTACCTCTTTCGTCAATAATTCTTGAAATGTATATCAATATTATGCACATAATTAAATGCCGTAAATACACAATAATAGTTTTGAAGAAAAAAGGTCGATAAGCCTTTATTGGTTCTCAATCCCAAAACTGGTACAAAAGAAAGCAATGCATAATTGTCTTGTTGAACTTCCTGTCAAACATGACTATTTTACGATAACCTGGAGACTGCATCGAAGTTTATGCACAAACTACATTTATTTATTCAAGGTATTAGTAAAATAATAAATAATAATAAAATATAGCCACATTGATAATATAACATACATAAATAAGAAATATGAGTTGAATTTGATGGAATTGATTATCTATTCAAGTAGCTACATTACATTATTTTAGATTGTTTCTTATCATAAAATAAGAAATAATAAAAAACAATTGTAATATTTAATAAAAAAAAAATGTATTTTAACCTAGGGGTTTATTCAATATGATAAGTAGTGTTTCAATGAAGTACATGCCACGGGAACCTCAAATCGCATAAGTTACAAATAATAGCAATAAAGAAATGGTGTGGAGTGTGTTATAGTTTACGTACTAATCAGTTATGTACTGTTGTGTGATAATAAGTGAGCTTATAAAAATCAATTGATCCATTAATCAGTATTCTAACAGTTATGAAAAACAATGAATGTATTTGCCATTTTACACTTTTTCCTTGTATATGCACGTACGTTTAATTATTTATAAAGTGCCTTTTGGGAATTCTCTCAATTTTTTAATTCATACGATGATGGTGATTTTGGATAACAATACCATTTGACAATGTACAGGCCAAGCGAGTGTAGGTCAAGCAAAAATAATTTTTTTAATTTTATAATAATCCAAATTTCCAGTAAATAACTTTACCACCGATATATATAAATACCGATTACCACCGAAATAATTTTATAACCAGGTCCAAATTTTATAGTAAATAACTAATCACCGAAACTTGTCCAGGTTGATATTAGAAGTAGGGCAATACACAATGGCGATAATAGCTGAGCACGAAGGGAGAGGTTCTACTTTCATCTGGGTCTATCTACAGATGTATCGACCGTATTTGTGTCTCGCTGTGTATGTATGTGTACTTTATATGTTTAGCAATCATAAAAATTATTCAATCGATTAGAAATTGTAATACTCCACATCACCCAACAAATGATTAATAAGTATTTGTTTGAATACAATAAAGCTAAGTATGAAAAAAAAAAAAAGACTCATCCGTTTCCAGTTAAGAAGCTATTAAACTATTAAAGTCCTTATTTCTTTTCCTATGGTTTTCACTTTAAAGACAGACGTTAATGCAAACATAGAAATTCACTTTTTTTAATAACTTCCAGCCGATTAAAGCTTTTTTTTTTTGTATTAATGTTTTACGTAATCATAAAGTGAATACAATCATCACGATTGCTCATAGCAGATACTGTCTAGTGTGGTCATTTTTGTTGTATAAAGAAAATATTAATGTTTTGGTTATTCACATGTTTAGTTTTTTTAATTTTATTTGTCGAACAGGCGATTTTTAGTTATAGCAATGGTTTAATAAAGAGAATTGAGTATTTTAGATAAAAAATACAGAGCAGTTCATCACAATCATTTAATAAGTTTTTAAAGAGCTGGCAAGACTCAGGCCATGACTATCTCTTGATACCATTTCGTCAGTAATTTCGCAATATATAAATAAAAAGGTATTCAGTAAAAAATGGCGAGGCTATTAAGCCATGGATCAACCAGTTTGGTCCAAATCAGCTACTGAGAATAAAATTTTCAATTCTGCAATGTTAATTGATAGTTCTCCACATATATATATTTTTTTATTCTTCTATTTATCCTATTTTTCAAGATTAATTTTTATTTTAAGAGGGTTTTTTTTCCCCTTAGCCCTCAAATTTTTTTTTTAAGATAATGGATAAGGGAAAAATAAAGGAAAAATTTTAAGAGGTAGGCCACTTTTTTTTTTAAGTCAAGCGAGAACAAATTGAATTTAAGCTTTTGTCACTCTTGGCGTGCTTAAATTATTTTCCATAATTTCAGAGGTTGGCCACCATATTGTTCTCAGTGGGCAGTATGACGGACAAGTAATTTGCAAGGTGGAAGCCTATGGCGTCGCTATGATACGCGAGACGCCACAGGAGGAAGGAAGAGCTGCAGAATTGAAGGTCGAGCGTAACCGCTTCATGCCACATTTTAGCCGCGTTAATCCTTACAGACTTTTTCTAACGCGACAAAAACTGTTATTAAGATCCCTTCCTGTGTAAACTTCAGATCCTTGAATGTGCATCGGACAGAAAAAAACTAAATAAAATACCTTCGAGAGGCAAGTTCTCTGTGAAGTTGAAAACAAGCTTACGCTTTAGGGGAACGAAATCTAAAGCGGGCCTTACACGATCAGTGTAATGACATTACCTTCAAAAGGTTTCATTATTACTTTTCAACCTTACATGGTCATTAATTTTCATCAGTAGGTTGAAAAGTAATGAAGGAGTAATGATGAAAGAGTTATTAAAAGGTAATGACATTAACACCGTTCGCGTTAAGGAGAACTAAAATGCTTTAAATTTTTATCTATTATTTTTTTTTTTTTCCCTTTGAATCTAATACAATGTGAAAAATATGAACAAAAGAATTGACAAATTTTCTCCTCTTTCTGCTATGCGCAGATGCATTTGAAGGAGGTTGGGTTACATAAAATCAGATTGAAGTTAATAGGAAAATAACATGAATACAAATCTAGGTGATGGGGCTCACCTTCAGTTTAATAAGTGGGAGAAAAACTTACAAACTAAAACCTAAACCTAGAACCTAAGACTAGTGTTCCAGCCACGACAGCGTCCTGCCATCGAGGGGGGAACGGAGCGGGGGTTATCATGTTAAACACCGGGTTTGTCAAGTATTGCAGGGAGTCGAAAAAATTGATATGTCTACGTTGGATGAATTCATCCACTCGAATGAAATTTTTATCTATTCTATGTGCCATGTTCTTATAATAAGTCTAGAGCCACCAATTCTGAGAGCTGAGTACAAAATTGATAAATTACAAAGACTCAGACATTAGAATTGAATCGATTCTTGCAGAAATTATATCGTAAATCGATTTTTTTTTGTATTCGATTGGTAGACGCTTCGAGGGTAGATCGGTCAGAATAATTTAATTACTTTTTAAACATCTGTTTGACAAAAATAAATTTTAATCAGTTTATAAAAAGTCTGCTTTGTTGATTTTTACCCCTTACTAAACTTATTTTTACTATTAGAAGTAGTAAAAAAAAAGTGTTGAAAATTAATTTTATCACAAAAACCCTATAACTGCATAGAATGAGGAATTTTTTTCTTCCCAGATTCCTAAATCTTAATTAATATTTGATGACTCATTACTAAATGTAGAACCGCCCTTTAATTATTAAACAAACAATATGTTTTTAATAAAGTGAAAAGTTTTTTTTCAATTTCCCAAAACATTTGAGATTGTGCAAAATAATCGATTCAATTAGAATGTATAATCACAACTAACAACAAAACTTACAGCTCATTTATAGACTTTCGAGGATTGTAAGACACTTCAATTTTTTTTTTCTACTGTTTTGTTTGTAAAATAAATGATCTAAATTGGTATTGATGTACTCCAATCTCAGCTGCCAAGTAAATGGATATTGACGGAGTTCTTGTTGGATTAGATACTCGGTCCGTGTGTGTGGAGGCCGCCCGCAGTAGATTTTTTACTTCTGGAGTTGCACAAACAGCCTTCAATTAGTTTTTGTGGTATCCTCAATGGCAAATATCTTGCCAACATCTTTCGCATGCTTGATTTATGTGATTCAGGCGACCCCTAGAAGAGGATCGGAGGCGAAGGACAAGCAACAAAAAAACAGAAAGATCCTTTTGTCAGCTTTGTCTAGAAAAAGGCTTAAAACACTTCATTTATTCACTTTCGTCTTTATTTGTTTACTTTTTTTGTATAACCATAGCACAAAACCACATGAAGATTAAGGACCGACTGAGGTTATCGCCTTAGTTGGTAGGTGGCGCTGAGAAGTAAGGACTTTTCCTCTTAACCTTTATTTCAGTTTTCCCAACTTCTTCTAATTTACTCAAATAGCTACTCATTATCCCTTACGAGACTGAGTGAATCACTCAAAGTTTAGCCGGGAATCGAATCCAATGTAGCTTTATTTATTGTTTTACTGCCATGTCAAGTTCTTAATTAAGATTCACCCATATGACGTTTCACTAGCAGTAATGTCGGCTCTGGATAATTCGACCCTCGATAATTCGAATTTCTTAATTATTCGAGTTCCTCAGCAGGTCGCTTTAGCAAATCTAAACAATCCTGTGTATTTTACAGTCGTTTATACACGGAGCCGTTTTTTTAACGAGCGGAAAGAGGGCATTCTATAATTCGAAACGGAGCAGCTTCCCTTCTTTATAATTCGATATTTTCCTCGTAATGTTCAATTTCCGCCAACTGTTCACATCCTCGCAAAGCAGTTTCTTCACATTTCATACATATTTCATCTATCACTGCGTCTCAAGCTATCCGGTATGGCGATTCTTCGCCGGTGTCAGGGAAACCGAGCACCAGGGCACGACGGGATACAAACAGTGCTGCTCAAACAAATGCCGAGGAGAGGGATAGTACAACTCGCAAACTTATACAACTCTTGTATAAGATTGCGGTACTTTCCTGACACATGGAAACAAGCCATCTTGTTTCCATTACTAAAGCCAGCCAAAAGTGGAGATCACCCAGCCGACTACCGCCCGATCAGTCTGCTACCACAGATGGGGAAAATCTTTGAGAAAATTCTTTTGAATTATGTCAAAGATTACTGCTCGGAAAATGATATCATTCCGCCAGAGCAGACTGGATTCCAATCCAGTATGAGCGCAGAGCACCCCCTTCTGAAGGTGCAGTCAGAAGTTAGCCATAACATGAATAGAAACATAGCCACGGCTATGATTTCCATTGATTGCACCCAAGTATTCGACTCGGTGTCTCACGGGACACTGTGTCAAATGCTCTGCGACCGGGAATGCCCGGAACAACTATATTCAATTCTGGCTAGCTTCCTGAAAAACAGATCGCTGCGGGTGCGGGTGGGTGATAGCTTCTCCGAAGCTGTGCCACTGACCTGTGGAGTACCCCAAGGAGCCGTCTTATCCCCTGTACTATTCAACGTACGAGATTGTCGGAGCCCGGTACAAAAATACCAAAGTTACTGCTTTCGCAGATGACATAGCGGTGTGCAGTAGCAGCATGAGTGCCAAGGTAGCTCTAAAACAGGCTGAAGCAGCCTGTAACCAGATCAGTGAGAGATTGGGGAGACTCAATATCTCTGTAAACGCGGGTAAGACTGACTGTGTAATTTTCTCTTTTCAAAAGGGAAAAAGCCCGCTCCCTACTAGTTACATAGTAGGAACGAAGCAAAATTCACCAGCCAACGACCTAGTATATCTGGGAATTAAAATGGACAGACACCTCCATTTTAATAACCATTTTGCGAAGAAGTTGAAGCATACACGCATGAAGTCTTACCGGCTTACGCACTTATTGACTTCCCCCAATCTATCACTGCGTCTCAAGCTACTGATTTACAAGAGCATACTCAGGCCTACTCTGCTGTATGGTGCACCGCTATTTCGTTATCTGACGTATACGACAGCTAAGAAACTCCAACAATTCCAAAACGGTATACTGATGAAAGTGGTCAGAGGTACTTCATTCGAGCAGCGACGGAACAGTGAGCTGCATGAGATATTTGAGCTGCCTACGGTGGATGAATTCATCCAGCGTAGACATATCAAATTTTTCGACTCCTTGCAATACTTGACAAACCCGGTGTTTAACACTATAACCCCCGCTCCGTTCCCCCATCGATGGCAGGACGCTGTCGCGGCTGGAACGCTTTAGTCTTAGGTTTTAGTTTTTAGTTTCCCGGTTGTAAGCTGAAGGTGAGCCTCATCACCTAGTGTGTGTATGTGATTTATGGACTTTTAACTTCAAAAATAATGTATTATATTTATGCACTCCTTCGAATGCATCTGTGTATGCAGAAAGAGGAGAAATATGTAAATCATAAATTATTTATTTTGTTCATTGTAATTTTCAATAAAGAGGATTTGATATATATAAAAAAAAAAACATATTTCAAACATCTAATTTATTAAAAACCTTTTATAAAATAGCAAAACCTGTATATAATGTAGCGACGCTGCAGGAAATACAAAAATAATTTGTAAATAGATTCGCCTGAGGATCTATAATTCTATATAATTATCAGTCAATTTAAAGGGGCTATGAAGGGAGAAAAAACTGTTAAACTTATTAAAATATATAATTTTACATGGTGTTCTTTCCAATATTTTTAAAAGAAAACTACAAACTCTTAATAATTCTTATGTTTCATTCTTTCATTTAGGCAGTTCCAACTTATTGATAAACAAACTCTCAATGTTTCTGTGATCCATTGAGTTTCGAACTATCGACTTATCGATATTATATATATATTTTTATGATCCTTATTATTATTTAGCTATTGAGCAGCATTCAATAACAGAACCCCCAATGCCATCCTTAAATCTATCAGTTATTACTTCAAATTTGCCACTTTTTTTTTGTTTTTTAATAGATAAAATATATGAATATTACCAGAGAGATCGAGGCCCTGGTTGTTGGTGATAGCTGCAGCTCCCGCAGTGAGGAAAACCACTGAGATGATTGCGGCGCCCATACCGGCACAAATCTCACTTTAGCGCTGAACAGACAAACATGCGTGAATTAATACACGAACGAATAAGAACAATCATTATAAGCGTGGTCTATATATGTATGTACATGTATACACAATTTATTCTTCATAATCCCATCCTGAAAAAAAGGTGCTAGAAATACAATCTGCCTTATTAGGCAATAAGTAATTGTGATAAATGATCTCATTCATACCATATTTACAATGTTCATTCACTAGCTCATTCATACAGTATTTACAAACAGCCCAGAGACCTCCCAAGTCCACATGGTTGTCACCTCCCTCTCATGCGGAAGAAGACAGTTGAAACAAAAAACGATTTTTGTTATTACTGTCTTCGATACCGTTCCTCGAGTACGGATAAATAGTCAGAACTTTACATCTTGAAAAGCTTCTCAGCTGTGCGTTGAGATTAAAAGTTAGTTCAATGTGGGACAGGCATTTTTCAAATTTGATTTTGTCTTCCGTTTTTTTTTTTGTTTTTTGCACTTTTTGTATTTTAACTAAAAACTACTGAGGACGATTTCAGCCGATGTGAAATATACCTTTGAAATTTCCTATAGATTTGATCATTTTTTTATTACCGCTACCGTAGAACAACGGACAGACCGACGAAAGAGATCTGCCCAGCACTTGTTTGAAAGTAGAGCCTCTCCTTCGGCACGAAGCAGCCGCCATTACCGTTTTAGGACTGCCGAGAGAAAGGTACAAAAGTAATAATGGATTTGTACTAAATTACAATTCATCTTATTTGCTTGGACATCCCTTCAAGTGTAATTTCCTCGAAACAATACATTCGCCTTTGTTTGCTTAACGCTCTACTTCTTCAAAGTGAAAGACTTTCCACTTTCGTTCTTGAATATTTTAACGCTTGTTAACTTTGGATTTTTTTTTCCTTTCTGTTTCTTTGTCTTTATCAGGGTTCTCAGCTTAACGGGCCATTTCAATCAGTATCTTTCTGTGAAAATGTTTCATGATTAAATCTACTAGTGGCTTGAAACGTTTTCTAAACAATAGATTTTACAAATACAACAAACGATTATTGCAATACTCCCTATCGTAAACGATACATATAATACATATGTTTCCAAACCATCCAGAATAAATATGTAACGGATGAGTTAATTCCTCCATAAATGTTCTCAGGGATTATTAACTAAGGATATGAACTGAACCGTCACAGTCTTACTGTTACTGAAGCTAGTCGCGGTCTGTAGGAGTTAGTAAGTCGTACCTTCTGAATTCGTGTTCTTACGTGCAGGTGAAAGTGATGGCTCTGTAACTTCATACAAAAATGATGATGAAGGGTACGTAATGAAAAAAATACATAATTAAGAAAGTCCTGTCCACTAGTTTTTTTTTTTTAATTCCATTCCTATTCCTGTATCCAAGACAGTAAGGTATTTAGGCTTCCATCTCGACAAACGGCTGGCAGGGAACCCACATACGAGGCTAAAAAGACAAGAACCAAACAGACGCTTTGGACAACTGTACAGACTACTTCGAAGGACATCCCATCTCCCAAAATAAAATAAATTACTAATCTACAAAGTTATACCTAAGCCAATCTGGACATACGGAATAGAGCTATGGGGGACAGCAAAAAGTCCAATCCTTTCAATCTAATTAGTAAATGCCCCTTATTACGTCAGCAACAAAACCCTTCACAATGATCTGAATATCTTACATTCTCGAACTCATCCCTTCCAAGTTCATGAAATTCCATAGTAACCTATCTAACCACCCTAATCCCCTAGCACAGTCATTGCACTGTACCACTCATCCCTATAATCCTCCTCGGAGACTAAAGTGGCGTGGGGTACTTCCCAAGACTCATCTTTGGCATGAGAGGGAGGTGACCATGTGGATTTGTGAGGGCTCTAGGCTGTTTGTAAATACTGTATGAATGAGCGAGTTTGTTTTTTGTGTTATCTAACTAGCCGCCGTTACAAATGTTGACTTATATATCACCACCATTTAGACAATTATTAATTTAGAAAGGTAAAGGCCATGACGCTTGGCCTGGCTCCAATGAAGCTTCGTGGGATCTATTATATATACTAATATATATACTAAAAATTATCGGGGTACTGCTATTGTTTTGCCTCTGTGCCAAAAGGATGCCAGCAATAACCTATCTTGATCTAGTAATATATTAGGCGAATATATGTTTATATCTTAGTTTAACGGAAGGAATTCCAAATAACCTTACAATTTTCATATATATATATTTGGAGTTGAAACAATGCCAAGCTGTTGCTGTATGCTGTTTCTTGGACTATGAGGCCAGTAAATGTTGGTGGAGACCATTGAATGAGGTGAGGTAACGCCTAAGTTGTGTATTTGCGTTGTGTAAACGTCCGGTCGTACCCAATCCATGGAGAACCTCTTCTCTACTTCCGGGGAAAACATAAATGTGATCCAGCCCTCCCTTGAATTTGACCACCGTCAGGTGAGCACAACTTCTGTTGATGTATCATATTTCCTGTTGTGTCGCTATGAAGCCTCAACAACACAGACAATCGTAACCCACGATGATCTTCTGCTTAATAGTCCTACTCCAGGTCATTAGGTCGGTCTCTTCCGGTAATGAGCATGTCTTGCAAATGCTGTCTCAGAGCCCCACATGTGTCCTATGCACTTCCACTTTCCCACATCGATTTCGGCATTCACTTCTCTCTTGCCTGTTTGACGCCATGACTCCTTGGTAGCAAAATCCTCAGAATAAACCACAAGCATTTATTGAATAAAGGTGTACAGGAACTTTTCTACTAATTATTGTTTTCGTAGGTCTATTTGACGAATGCGCCCATAGTTCTCTTAATTGAGGGAACCTTCCTCCTGCCTTCCTGATCCCACTTATCGGTGTTATAATTCTAAACCATCTATTTTTCTCCAAGGGGGATAGATACTGGGCAAGGATCTGGATTATCCAATTTCCCAGTTCCAAAGGTACAAGTCCTCCAAGCGACCACCTAAATCCCACCTCTTTTAATCCATTTGCCCGCAATTTTCATTGTTTCAGTCATACGGGAGGGATATCAGAAGGAACATCAATGGACGATTTCGACAAACCGCGAAAGTGACATCGGATCATACATTTCTTTGTTGAATACTATTACCGAAGAAATGATAAATTTTGAACTCAACATAACCACAGAGGTAGCAGGTAGTTTTGTTGAATTGTATCGCAACACGACAATATAATTGCCGGGTCCGAAGCTTTACTTTCAAAAATGAACAAGAGAATCGTAATTTTGTTCTATGGTAACAGTTGCAAATTTGCCGAAATTGCAAAAGTATATTAATACAACACACATTGTTTTTTCAGAGCTAACATTAGAATCAGGGAATTTAATATCGTCCAAGTTGATTAAAATAGTTTTTTTTTTTTTTTTGTTAATCAGCCGATACGGTTACCTTGGTGAACAGGAGTAAACGAGGGGGAAATCCCCTCTTCTCATGAAATAAATTTTAGTTTTTAAAAGTTCCGATTCCTTGTTAATGCTCACAGATAATTAAATCCATTATCCTCGGTAGTAATTTGAGAATTTGTTTTATGCATCAGAGATCTATCATGCTAAAGAATTCCTTCCGATTTCGTAAACGAATCGAGTAATATTCGCACAGCTTTAGTCTTTCGGAACACTGATAAATTCGTTTTGTAGATACTTTTCTACACGAGATGTATGGATATTTCACTAAGACAATCCTCTTTTGCATTTTTGAAAGGTGTTCGTGGGAAAAGTGATACCATCAAGTGGCGATGTCTGTACCAACAATAATTTATATTTGTATGTGCTCCCATCATCTCTGGCTTAGATAAACAAACTTCATAAAGGAACAATGGATTTCGAAAGATGGGGGCTTTCATAATGGGTTCAAGAACTCGGCCGACAACAGAACGGGGATATGGCAGCTGTATTCATATTATTTTTGGGACAACAATTAGGGTTGAGGTTTTTTTTTAAATTTCTTTATTTCCTTTCTTTGTTTTTGAAAGTTAAAAAGTGTAGCGTTTTCGCTCATCTTTCCCTGCGAGCATGATCCCCTTTTCGACCTAGGGCCATAACATAGAATCAGAGCTACTATAGAATAAGAGCTACTATAGAATAAGAGCTACTATAGAATCAGAGCTACTATAGAATCAGAGCTACTATAGAATCAGAGCTACTATAGAAAACCTCAGGTTTGTGATACATCACACAATCGCCTGATTTGATTTCGCACACTCAAGTTCACTGCCTGCAGGTTTATTTATAGTTCTGAGCTTAAACCAAAATTAAATGTTATTCCATGCGTTAGCAGCCTCACCAATTTTTTTATTTAAAATATTTTATTTTTACTGTCTAAAATTTTGTTACCTCGATTAAATACTAATTTAATTTATTTTAAATACATGAGCATATAAAAAATTAAGGATGCATACAGCAAAACGATGATATGAACATATTTTTTTTTAAATTGATTTTATTAAATAAATTTATTTGCAATATTTGCATGGTAAAAATTAGTTAATATGCAATTAATCTAATCTAACTATCTAATCAAAACAAATAACATCATCGCTCTTGATTATAAATAAATCATTTATTGAAGTACATACAATTCTAATGTAGGAAAAAATATAAATAAAAAAACTAAAGACAAAAAAAAAAAAAAAAAAAAAAAATTAACACTAGATACTAGTAGAAAAACATTTCTTTATAATATGTTATGTCTCCTATGCTCTTATGCTCAGAAAATTTATCAATGTAAGCAATATTTTGAAGTAATGGATTCTCGTTATGCTTACATTTCTCTTTAAATTTTGTGGTCAATACTTTTAAAATATGAAGAATATAATCTTTGAATTCTTCGTGCAGGTTAACTACCATAATGCACCTTGGTTTGGAAAATACTACGTTATTATTAAAAGATTGTGAAAAAAAATTTTCAGGATTTTCGATCAAAAATATTTCAATTCAATGGTTTATCTTGGCCACTAACAATCGAGTTTTCAATAAATATATAAAAATGTAAATAATAAAAAAATACCAGTTGAAATCGACTCGAACCCATCAAAATTCAGAACATTAAATGTTGAATAGCTTCTTGTCTTGAGAAATCTTGAAACTTTAACATTTAAAGTTAGTGAGACAGGTGAGTAAATTGGATAATTGTTACGGACACTATTCTAAACATATGCAAACAGAGAGGCAGACAAAATACGATCGCCCGAGCCTGAATTAAAGTAGATCCTCTCCCTTCGGGCTGGGCAATCATTATCTAAAACACATTGTAGATGAAAAGTAATATGGGTTGAAATGTTTTACTGAGAATTTCAATAATTTCACACTAAAACTGTGTCATTTAGAGCTCTATACAAATAATATTTACACGCTGATAGATATCAATACATAATTGCCTATCACCCGAATAGTGTTCAACACTATTTCAGATTTCAACATTCAACTTCATTATGAAGAAAAACTAATTAAAAGGAGATTAGACAGGCCGATTCTGCAACAGTGGCCGGGATCGGTGGGAAATTGTCGCTTCTTTAAACTAATAATACAGCCAGCCGTGACATTTCACTCTTTTTTTCTCCTAAGATTGGTACCACTGTCCGCCCTGTTAATTATACATTAAAAAAAATACATTTTTAAATCTCAAAAATAATTAATTTACGGAAAACAGATTTGTTCCACAATTTATTATTATGCAGTATACATATTGGCTAAGAGCCAATGACGGAAAGCACGAGAAAAACAAAATCGATTTATTAACTATTAACCTCAACTTTATTTAGTTAAATAAAATAATGAAAAAACTAATTCAACTAATCCCTTGATCAACTGGTACAGTTCATTGTGTGAATTCGACCCTAAATATCACATTTCTATGATTTTGTCATTACAATATTAATATTAATAAATAGGGAGAGGCTATAATTTCATCCAGGTACTGAGCGGTCGTAAAACGATACAATCGACCTGAAACATGAAAGGTATATTCCAAAAAAAAAAATGGAGTAGAGTATGTGTCGGCTAAAATTAATTGAATAAAACAATTAAACTAAGATTTTTTCAAATTTTAGCCCAGATGTAATTTAACATGTAAAGTTTTCACTTTTCCCCGTAGTTGAGGACAATACAAGTTGAGTCAATATTATTTTATTACGATTTCAATGATTGAAATAAAGTATTTAATGTCGCCCAAGCCGATTTCAGCAGTTTTTTTTTTAATTAATATTTCAGTTATAACAAACTTTTTTTGTTTGTGTTGGTATCATTTTGTAATGAGAATATTTACAAGTGACATGTTTCGTTATTGATATGAACGATAACTCACCGAGACGTCTCCTGTACGAGGGTTCGATCACGACTACTGCCGCTTCTGCCTCCCTGCCAAGTCTTATCCAACTTTCCCCTCCAGTCTCCCCCTACTTCCTGCCATCTTTATCCCACATCCACTACTCACTGAATATTTTTTAATTCATTCAAGGATCTCTGTGCCCCCCAATTTTTTTTATAATTTTTTTTTTATTATATATAACCTTTATTGTGCTAAATTTACAATCTGCCTTATTAGGCAATAAGTAATTAAGATAAATGCTCTCATTCATACCATATTTACAATTCATCATTCACACAATATTTACAGACAGCCCAGAGGCCTCCCAAATCCACATGGTTGTCATCTCCCTCGCATGTGAAGGAGGAAGCAGAGTCTTGGGAAGTTCCCCACGCTCCTCCGTCAGCCACGTCACCGGATACGATCCAGTGGAGGTTGACCAAGAGCGCGAGAGCCACAGACGCTCAGGACATGATTAGAGAAACTGGTCATTGCCAGGACTCCCACTGTCACGCATTTATAGCAGGTCATGAGGCCACTGCCGTTTTAGTCTCCGAGGAGGATTATAGGGATGAGTGGTGCAGTGCAATGACTGTGCTACGGGATTAGGGTGGCTGGAAAAGCTACTGTGGAATTTCATAAACTTGGAAGGGATGAGTTCAGGAATGTAGGGTATATTAAGATCGTTATGAAGGGTTTTGTTGCTGATGTAATAAGGGGCATTTACTATTGTTCTCAGGACTTTTGATTGAAAGGATTGGATACTTTTTATAATTTAAAAGATTTTTTTTAGAACGATCTCAACGAAATGTAAACTCCTCGGACTCGGCCTAAAAATGAAACTGTTGAAATATTTATAAAAAAAAACACACCCCAATGTCGAAAGATCGTTACACGCAGACCACACAGCAATATACACAGGATCATTCAGGCACAAATGGGAAAAATCAAGTTCTATTTCAATAAGTGGAAAATTAAATTAAAACCCCATAAAATAGAGGCAATGATTTTAACCAAATGTAGACCAATATTAACCCACCATTTACCCTTAAACAATTCCTGAAAACCCTGGTCCCATCCTATTCACTTCCTAGGAGTAACCTTAGACCGTTCCCTTCCTTTCACAAATCATGTAAACCATAAATGCAACAAAAGTAAACACCTCATCTGTACAATGTCACCCTACTTCCACAAAGAATCAGAACCGACCCCTGAAAACAAATTAATCCTAAATAAAACAGTATTACACACCACAATGACATATGCTGCACCGCTTTGGAGTTACACTTCAAAAAACAGAAAATTGGATGTCGTACTAAATATCATTACATAATTGACTATTACCCTTGATGTACCAAGGTAACCACCATACTAACATACCTACAATTACCCAAAATCCATCAGTATGCGCAGACCCTGACAGAGAATTTATTTTTTCTTATTCCCATAACTGTAAAACCATTAATAAGAGAAATAGGCAATTGCAGTATGCATCCCCTCAAGAGATTACATCCACAAACGCACAAAACATATCCTGCTGGAATAATATTAAATTAACTTTATATTTACTTAACTTAGTTTTATTTAGTATAATCATTATTTTATTTTTGTTTTATTATGTAGGATTTGTAAGTTTTCCATCATGTATTACATTAACAGTAAAAAACAAATGATTGGAGCGTAAATGTATAAGGTTTCAGTGACCAAAGCATGTAATAGTTTTAATTTGTGTTTCTGAGCAAGATTGTAAAATATTTAAATAAAAAATATAGCGTGTACTTGAATTTATTTGCTGAACCATCTCGTTCAATAAAAATAACTTTTTTGTTAAAATAAAAAAAAATTTGAAAAACCAAAATCTATTTACATATATACAGTGTATATTCTCTCTGGAATGCTTGGATCAATTTAGATCAAACATGGTAGACACATGGCGTACGATCAAGAAAAATACTGAGGGGGTAAAGAAGGAAGAGGGTGACATAAATAGTGATATTCCCGAAGCCGTTTAAAGTACAAGCACCATCAGCATGGATGGTGTGAATGGGGTTTAAACCAAAATGAGCGACATTAGAGGCAAGCCCTTTTTTTTTGTGCTCACTAAACTCATTGCAGTCCAATCATATTTAACACAGGTTTGGTAGAATCGAAGGCGCAAAGTGGATTTGGGATCACAATGTTTTCCCACAAACAACTTTATATTGCTAGCTCAAGGGTGGGTTTGCCCAAAAATTTATTTATTCTTGCTCCTGGAGGTGAAACTAAAAATGTTGTTTAAAATAAAGTTTTGAATTAAATTAATATTATATTCCATTTGTAAAAGATTTTACTTGGGAATTGTTATACTTTACTTGTACTCTTAGTTACCAGTGAATAAAATTACTTTGATTTTATTGCATTGATAGAATTTATTAATTTTCCTGTCTAATAGCAGATTGTTGTTTGTACAGAACAAATTCAAGAGCTGATGAATGTGTTTTTAAAATGTATATGTTCTTTAGACTGTCCATTAATATATTATATTGATGTATCAAAAGTCCTGAAAACAATAGTTAAAGCCCCTTATTACATCATAACGATTTTAATATACCCTACATTCTAGAACTCATCCCTTCCAAGTTCAAGAAATTCCATAGTAACCTATCCAACCACCCTTATCCCCTAGCACAGTCGGAGACTAAAGTGGCAGTGGCCTCGTGACCTGCTATAAATATGACAGTGGGAGTCCTGGCAATGGCCAGTTTCTCCAACCATGTCCTGATTGTCTGTGGCTCCCGCCAGTCTTGGTCAGTCTCTACTGGCTCGTAAATACTGTATGAATGAGCGAGTGAATAAAAATTGTAAATATGGTATGAATGAGAACATTTATCACAATTACTTATTGCCCAATAAGGCAGATTGTAATTTTAGCACAGTAAAAATGTTTCAATAAATAAAAAACTGATGAACACCAACAAGTCCAAAATTGCCCATTCATTTTATATGTTATTAAAATTTAACACATAAGTAACAAATTAAAAAACACAATTATACATTAATCTCATGGCTACTCCCCCAATTGATGGTGTGAAAAATTTATTACATTTTAAATAATTTATATTAATTCAGAATTCAAAATAGGTTTGCAATCTCTTCAGGCTTCACCCTACGGCTGGCTTTATTTAGGAGGTATGGAGGTGGTGGGTTTCTTAGCGTGTGTTTATTATTTCTTCTCTTTTATTTATATTGTTGGATGTTGGGGAATCTAATTTAATTTCAATGCTTTCAGATATGTCAATTAGTTTTCTATCATTTGTATGGTGTAACAAAGCAACTCTATGTAGTACATCATGACACCGTTCCTCCGGTAGATGCTAGTACTAAAACTGGCTATATTGCTGAGAGATAGAAGCTTTATTTAGTGTCTATTATAATAGTCTTATCGCATTAAAATTTCTATGTGGCAGAAGCCAAAGGCAAAAAGTTGATACGCACATCAAAAATGGAGCTAGGGATTTATTAAATATGAGATTTCTAAAGTTGGCTCTCAACAATTTATTATTTGGAATAACCTTGAAATCATTATTGTGTTGATCTTAAACCATGGAAAAAAAAATTAGAAACTTTAAATATCTTTTGAGCAGTTGCTTGACAAATCTTAAAAGTTAGCGATTTTGTTCACATTTAATGTTTTTTTCTTAACATCTCATTATTATATCATTAATACCTAAAACCTGGTAAGCATATTTCAAGGTGTTTTGGAATATGACTTTAAAATTTCATATTAATTGAATCATTTTCATTCTTTTTCCATGATCACTATTACGACACAGCAGTGATTTGAGAAAATAATTCTTAGTTATCAGATGTTTTTTTTTCATTAGAAATGGCAAGACAAATATTGAGTAATCAGCTGTTAAATATTATAGGAAAAATTATTAAAACACCATATGATCCTAAATACTTTTTTATTAATTCATTCTTAATGATATGGCACATTTAAACTCCTTCATGCCTGAGCCAATAGATGATAAGGAGGAAAAAAAAAGATTGTACTTTTTACAGAAAAGATACAATCTAGTTGCAAGGACTGGATTAATAGAAAAGCTTCATTTCATGTTGGGACCAAAATCAAATAATAGTTCTAAAATATTTCCAACTAAAAATCATCTGAAAAACGGTGTTGTGGAATATAAAGTTCAAACTCGTGCTGGAAATAGATTGAAAAACACATCATGCAAAAATGATGAACTAGAAATTTTAAGAAGAACATCATCTGCATTATTGAATAGTGAAGCATTAAGTAGAAACAGTGAGAAGATGCCAAGATCTGAACGACTTCTCAAACTTCTCTCAAGTGTTCGTACAATGAACTTAAAAGACACCATTAAAAATAAAAAGGAAGATGAAAATATTACTTTAAAGGCTGATGTTATTGAACAAGGCTAAATGTGCTTAAAAGAAATAAAAATGTGAACACACTCGTAATGAAGTCAAAACATGTATGTCAAAAACTTATTTTTTCTGTTTGTAAATAAATTGTGAAATATTAAAAAAGTGTACTTTTTTGTCATTGATATCAGTATATTATAATTCATCTTCTAAAAAAGTTAATTATTTCATTAATGAATGTATGATTAGAAGACTCCGTGAAAGGGAAAAAAATTATGTATACTAAGATCAAAGGAGTCTTGTACATAAGTATACAGGTTATATACAATACAAAGTTATTAGACTGGAACACCTGACTATTTAAAGTGTACTGGTTAAAACTGTATCATCAATAGAAAAAGAGTCCACGAGCAGTATAAACATTTGCTCAACCACTAGGCATGCTTTTGCTTTATTGTTTACCTTATTTTACATAGGTCGTATTGCATCTTACAGACTGAACTTCTTAATGTTTGGCAGAAAACACACCATTTGTAATAGTTCACTTGAGAAAACAATGATTGTCACTGATCGGGTGACTCACTCAACATCAGTCTTAATGTTCATCAAGAACGCAAGGAAAGGTTTAGTCAATAGCAGAATTATCTCTTGTAATTTTGTGTGAAGGGGCATAGCATACATTATCGAACTGATTCCACTGACTCCATTCTACCTTTTACAATAGGATGTATACAATTTCTGATCCTATTGTTGTCTGCTATCGAGATCAATAATACCATATAATTATACCTGTCAAAATTAATATCCACATGTTTGGTCTTAGTTGCCTTATCTTGAGAAGTTCAAAGAATTATTGCAGTTCTTTCATCTTTCATGGAGGTGGACATGGATTATCATCTAATAAAATAATAATGCTGTAAATAAAAACTAAATCTTCGATAAATAATTTTTTATGTATTTTGTACAAATTTTCATGCGTATTTATAAAAAGTGATAAAATTATTCAGGTTTCATTTAGATAATTTTTATGAAAATATACACATTACATACATTTTCAAAAAAAAAAAAGTTAAGCCTAATCATTTCTACGATTTTATACTTAAGTAAAACAAATATTCATGAATTAAATAAATAAAATATAACAGTGTAAAATTAATTCAAAGGTAACTACAAAAACACAGCCTAAAATTAAATTATATTGGAAATTGAATGAATACTGTAGAAACTATTGTCCAAAAAATAATGCAGGTTTTATGAATTATTCTTATATATGAGTGTCGATACTAATTAATGCTTATGAATGGCAGTGTTAGTGCAACATTCAACAGTGGTTTAAAAATTTTCGGAAAGGATATTTCATTTGTAAAGGTAAAGAAGGTCCTGGAAGAACTTCTGGCGGTGAGGAAACCTTGCTTGAAGAAAATTCAATAACAACTTCGAGAACTTGCTAAAAAAAACTAAATAATCAATGTTTGTTGAACATGAACAACTGAGTAAGGTGAAAATTTTGAATTGTAATGGGGTCTATTTTGAATGATCAAATTTAAATTTCATTTAATAAAACAATTGTCACTTTAATTCTAAAAAAAAAAAAACAGGTCTACACAAAGCTGTTATTCTTTGATGGATTTACGCTGTGCCATGAGCTGAAACACAAAAACTGAGATTTTTTCATAACACATGAACATAAGTGCAGTTGTGAGAACGGTTTGAAGTATTTTCGCTTCCATTCCTTTGTATAGTCCTTTAACACCATCCTTCCTAGTAAAAAACAAAAATATAAAATATTGATAGTATGTTATCGCAATAAATAAATAGCTTTTGATGAAGGCTTTTAATTGCTACTTTTTTTTTCATAATTAAAAAGTATTTAAAACTGATAAAACTAAATACAATAAATAAGGTTCTATATTCCAAAGTAACCCTGGAGCTATTTGCAGCTAACTTCATACACATAATCATAATAACAATTTAAAATTTGGAAAAAATGCTGAGGGTAAGACAACAAGCACTCCTCAGAGGGGGGAGGGGTGACACGAATAAATATTCAAAATTGACATATTAGTATTGAATCCATAGTTTTTAGGGCTCGCTAAAATAATTGGTGACAGTCCCAATAATATTTAAGTTCAAGTTTAGCGAGATAGATGGTATGGAGATGATTTGAGATTGCCATGTTTTCTCCACATCCATTAAAAAACAAAAAGAATGAACATTTTAATTTAATTGTCTACCAGAACTTAAACACTGCTCCTTTAACATCACAAGATTTTTCCTGGAAGTTAGAATATTTTAACTAGACGAAATCTTCAATTGATTCCATTTGTAGGTCACTGTGGAGCTGTTAGCTTTGCATTGACTGCTATGTGAAGAACTTTACTTGGGAACACTTTTTAGTTGTGGACGCTGCACCCCAAACTTCACAACCATACATTAGTTAAGAATGTAATGGGGTTTTATAAATTTAAAGTGCAATGTTCAGTTTTGGATTAAGCTTTGATTTATTTTTCATCAATTATCATATCATTATAATCGATGAAATCTGCATTGCAGGAACACGAAGGAGCAGTTTAATTGAATAAAACGTTGCTTGAAAAGTAGAAAATCAAAAAAAAAAAATATAACCTGTAATATTTGCTTTCAAAAGAATAGATGGAAGATATCTGTAGAAGGACAATATTTACCTTAAGATGTAAAGGAGGATTTTAATCATATCTTCTTTAGAATACTGCGATCTTCCATGCTGTAAATTATTAAATAATTAATATAAACAAGTAATTATAGAAATGTTATATAAAGATAAAAAAAAAATAATTACCCTTTGTTTTGTCTGTGCCAACTGGACTGGATAGGTGATTACTGTAGCAGTAATTTTGGAGATAGCTGATAGTAAGAAATATGACAGTGCTGTGTTCTTTTGTGTTCGCTTCTTAAGAAACTCATACACGGCCATGTGTATTGCAGGATTTGAAACTAACACCAGCGAAGGGATCGTACCACTCCATAGGGTCATACATCCATCCTTCTTCGCTACTGATATCAAGCCCTCTGTAAGAAAATAAATGTTTATATTAGTGTATTATGGTACATCAATGAATTTAGGATGAAATTAAGTTAGGCATGTAAACATGTGAGATCGTTAAAATGCACTTCTTTCTAGTGTTACAAATACAATTACAAATACAAATACATACAACTAATACAACTAACAAATACAAATGTTTACAAATACCTTAAAATACTCATTATAACGGAACAAAATTCCACCAAAACCTCTCAGTAAGATCACTTTCACACATCCCTACAATCTACCTCTTATAGCAGGAGTGAGCCCGAGATATTTTGTAAGCACTGTGTGTGTTGACAAGTACTTGTCAGTTGTCTCTACTCATGTGTATGGGTCTCTTGTGCTCTCTCTCTCACCCTCTACTGCCCTTAGTGGAAGAGATGGTGCTGAAGGAGTAATACGGGGGATCTCTGATTCTTACCTCCTTCTGTATAACCGGAGAAGTGACAAATCTAATGAACGGAAGAATGATGATTAATTTAAAGGAATTCCTGACCTTGTAATATATACTAATTTGTATGTATATATTACATTGTACCTCTTCTTATCAACTTATTTATATCAACTCAACCATTTAAACCTTCATACAATATTTATTAATATTAATCTTATCTATTGATTAGTTAAAACTGGGACCAAACACTACGCAGACTTTCATAGCTACAAAATTTATTGTATTATAAATGAGCTTCTGAAGCTCATTCAGTGGGCAATCCTCTGATACACCTCAATATATAGAAGAGAGTGAATGGGTTATAGTACAATAACATTTTTTCTCCTTGGGAACTACATATATTCTGGATTGCTATAAAATATTTTGCTTTTTCAGTTAGTCGTTACACTATCATTCTTCTCTTAAAGGCCAAATCTTGATTCATCACAGAAGAAGACAGATGATAATTCATCAGGTCCAACATCCACTAGGTCCAGTTAACGTGTTTTTGAGATCAATGCAATCAAATTGTGCTATCCCCTTTTGATAGCACAGTTTATGATAAAGGTTAACTTTATATTATTGCTTAAATTAAGTCTGTCCGTTTTTGACAGTTTAATATTTCACAATGGGTGCCCGACACAATGCGAAATAGTAACATTCTGATCTAATAAGCCTTCTAATCGCAGAAACCAATCTTGAATTTCACTAGCTGATCTCTATGTCGTTCTCTGACATCACTCGACTCTTGATACCTCAAACACAAAAAAATGATACTTTTTTAAGTGTCCCAACAATGGCTATTTGAGTTAAACCAGCTTGAAGCAATCAAATTGCAGTTAGCTGGGCTTCATCATGTCTTAGCACCACATTACAAAGGAAATTAAACTATAAAGTATTGATTAACACAAGTATTGAAGAAAGGTGACAAGTTTGGTACTTGTGAGGGTATCTTTATTGAACAGAATATTAAAAAGGTTAGCACATTGAAAAGTCACTAGTTATTACTGTGCTTGTTCAGTAGGATCTTTTGATTAATATAGTTTTTTAATATATCATTTATTTTATACTGCAGATATCTATCTATTTTATATTTTTTTTTAAATAAACAATTTTCACAATAACTCATTCTTTGCTATATTAAAATAATTGCAATATGCTATAAAATTTGTATTTATAATTACCTAAAAGATTCTTATAACCAACTTCGTTTGTTACACCAGACATTTTCATTCTTGTATTAATCATCCATAAAGGGGATGTAATAAGAACATTCACCACTCCTTTAAACAGTCCAATTTTGCAAAATTAGAATAACAAATAAATATATTAGCCAATTAAATGCTAAGAGATAGTAAATCATGTAAAAAGATATATTTAAATAGACAAAATGTCAGATTTATCCAAATTCTATATTAATAAATGGATCAGCTCTTTATCAGTTTTTTTTTTTTTTTATCGAATCTCTTCTTTTGTCTTGTGGGGTACTACTGAGTAAAGGGCCCAAAACAACAGGCATATTTTCATCTCTAAACAGAGCAAAGATATTTTATCTTTATAACGAGTCATCATAAATAAAATTTGTGTCATTGCTAATCACTATTAATTGAAAATGGGCGATAAAATGATCCTGGAAAATATGTAAGCTAAGGTTAATTATTGAGCAAAAAAATGAATTATAAATTGTTCTAGCAGGAATTTTAACCTTTGATCCCCCTCTTGATGGCCCACACATAATAGATCATATGAATTACTTGGGCATTCTCAAGGTGAAGAAAAAAAAAAATTAGTTAACTCTTCGTTTACATATTACTAGTTCGTTACATATCTTCATTTGCATATCTTTGGAAAATTATATAATTATATAAATCAAATAAAGAATAATTACTATTTTTGGGCTCTCATAATGCAGTGATTAAATAACTAATATTAAATAATTATTCTGGAGAGAAAAAGAAATTGTTATTTAATTATATCCTTATGAATTTAAGTCATAATATGCCAAGTTATCATCAAATTATTATTATACAATGTATGGACTCCATAAGGTATGCATAAGGAAATTTTAGCAGAAATCACAGTCGAATATTATTTATTAAATAATACATGCACATCAGTTTTTGGAAATATATGAGTTGCAGATAAAAATTCTATTCATACCAGCCAATGTTGCAAATAATAATTCCATATTCTTTTTGTGCGGAAATGACTTCTTAAGTCCATGATAAACATAAAAATAAACAAAATTAGAAACACAAATGCTTTGAAGTACTGGCACTATTCCTCGGTACAGTGTCAAACTGAAAAAAGAACAACAAAGTTAAATTAATTGTGTACATAAGCTTATTCTGTTAGAAAAGATTTATTTATGGAGCTTACAATCCTTCCTCCTTCACTAGATCCCTTATTATTTCAATGGTATGTTTTGATCTTCTTCTTTCTTCTACTAAAAACAAATTAAAGGCCACAAATAAAGAAATAGAATACCATAAATTACTATAATTTTTTTTTTTTGAGAATCGACTTAAATTAATGAAAGGAAATTTCCTGAATTTATTTAATTTTATAATGGAGAGTTTATGATAATACATTACACAATAACTTAACAATTTTTAATTTCATCAAACCAATTACCAACAAAAATTCTCACAATTAAATTTCAATTTATTCTAAACATCAAATAATTAATTGCAAAATCATAAATTATGGAAGAATAACCTTTAAAAGGTGCAGATTTAATTGAAAATTTGAAATAAACTCAAAAATGTTAGTTATTATGACGTTCACTTTGGATTCTGCAATAAATCTACAACCTAAAACTGAAACATGACGGGCAGTTTTAAGAGAAAATTCAAAGCTTTACAAAACTACTTTTCACAAAAAAGAACTTTATAAAGAAAACTTATCGAAAGTAAATAAAATTTGAAATTTAAGTATAGATTCAATGGTTGGTAAAAGAGGACTATTTAGAAATTTTCTAAAACTGAACACTCGAAATTTGTTTTAAATGTTCCAGAATAAATGTTCGATTTTAAACATTTATAATAGATTTTATTATTTATGTCTACCTACCCTAAAAAATAGGATAAAACTCCAGAATAGTAATTTTGGTTAATTAATGTTAAACATTCAATAATATTATAAAATAAACTTAAGAAAAAAATAATGGTCGCAATTCTGTCAATGTTACTCACATTGTAGCCGGCATCTCACAGTATCCAGCGGATAAAAAACTATCATTCCCACTACGCTTCCCTAAAAACATCATTTATTCTAAGAATGTAATCAATTTAAATTAATACTAACGAAGGTGAAATAAAAAATGACTAACAACAGCACCAGAAACTGCATGAATTAAGTTATTATAAGTAAACAAACTTTTAGAAATCACAGCCATTTTGAGTTGCTTTCGAAGTATACAATTTTAGAACAAATTCAAGTTAATTTATTAGAGGAACTTCACATCTTAATGTGACAAACTTGAATTGAACAATCAACTAATTGTCAAATTAGAAGTAGCGCGCATGTTCAGATTTGGAGGGGGAAAATCCAAAGAGCTAAATTTATGTTTGAGATTGAGAAGTTAATAGACATAAAGTATTTCTCTCCCTCTGATTATTCTGCCTGCTCGCCAGTCTTTTTTTTTCTATTTTTCTGCTTCTTGGAACCCTGGAAATTTTCCGTTTTATTTATTAATTAGAACTAAATACGGGTTAATATTCACTATTGATAATATATTGGGGGGCCGGAAAGTAATGCCGTTTTTTTACATTAAATTCAAAGAAATAAATTTTTAACAAGTTTTTGTTTTTAATCAATGAAGTAATCACCCTCGTTATCAACAACCTTTTGCCATCTAGTGTGCAAATTTTCAATGCCAGATCGATAAAAGTATACAATTATCTGTAAATTTAAAGGGCTTACAAAAAATAAATTAAAAAAAAAGTTAAAATGGATCTGCTAGAAGTATAAATATTGGATCCTTGATCCTTTTAAACCACAGAGGGCATTTTTCACGTCAATAGATTCTGTGTAAATTATTACATGGCTCTCTATTTGGGTGAAAAGGATATATGTAATAACTTATGTAATAATAACAGGGAGAAAATCAACTGGGACAAGTGGCATGGCTTCAGGTTAGTAAGTTAGCTTAAAGGTAAACGATTTAATTGTTCTCAATGTGTAATATATATTTTTTTTGTTGGGTTTGGCCCCCGGAGTAATAGTATTATTCCCTGGAATTTATAATTAATAACATGGCGTTGAATAGTTATTGGTTATTTTTTAGCAAGGGAACCGCCAATTGAGTATAGTATATCAAGCAGAGAGACAGGATGCACAGATGCCAAATTAAGTTATACCGGGCAATTACTAGGCGAAAGAAAAATATGGCTCCTGATTCAATTATAAGAAGTAACTGTTTTGGAGCCTTCCCTACATCTCCAGTCAGTCTTCATGTCGTGTCGCTTGTGAAGTGTTCTCTATGTGATTTGTTAAAATCTGACTTTGTGAAATTATTTTGTGTTCACTATTATCTATTACGGATGTGAAAGCTATACTATCAAACAACTACGATCGTCTTGTCTTTCGCCTATCTGTCTGCAGTTGTGTTCCAACGTACCGAATTATCTAGCTGTTCTAATCTAATTTAATGTAATTTTTACAGTTTTAATCACAAAAGCCATGTAAGAATTTAAATCGTTTTCACATCTGCAACAAAACCGTCACACTTGTCTTGATTTTTTTATTTCGGTATTAATAAAATTCTTTGGGAGATCAGGATGTAAAATTAGTCGAAAAATCTTTATTTATAGCAAATAGAAATTTAGTTGTTGAAATCAAGTTATAAGATAGCGCCTTAACATTTGTATAAAGTAATAGTTTTTAAAATGAATTCCCACTCAAGATATGAAACGGAGTAATACATTTTATTGATACTTGACGTATTTGGATCTTGGTTGCAATATTGATCAATTTTCTAAAATGACAACGCTGACGTAAATTTCGATTGGCTATAAATGCTATTTATCACAAACTAATTAGGCCACTGCCTGATGGATGATAAAACATTGTACAGTGTGATGTGTAGTTCATTTAAGGATTAAAGGGTAAAATTTATTGCAATTTAATATCCCTTTTCTGTATGCTTTAAATTTTCTTTTCAAAATTACGATATCCCCTTAATCCAACCTCTTCAAGGCAACGCCACCGTTTCATTATACAAAAATTCGATTTCATATAATTTTTAAATCTTGTCCATTACTATAATGTAAATGTTAAATGAAATTGTACAGTAATGTAAAAATTATGTATTCAGCCAATAGATATGAGTATTAAATTAAATAATACATTTCAATTCGTAAATAGCTCGGCGTTGCCAGTTAACTCTCTGTAAGGAGAAATACTCTTGAAGTAATTGAATAAGAGCTAAAAAGAGAAAAATTGGCGGTCGGGTAGCATTTAAAAAGAGCAGCAGTTTGTGGTTCAATGAATACTTAATCATAATCAAGACCGATGATATTAGTCTTATATTTTTTTTTAGACTAGGTGCATTGCCAATTAACATAAGATTATTTTTATTATCTAAATATTGGAAATAAGTGAATTTTAATTTGAGAAGATCCCCGACGACATGAAAATAGCGATAGTTTTTGGCGCAGTTTCGAGAAACAACTGCTAGGTCTAGTTCCGTTATGACGTCACTTCTCTGGAGACCAATTTCAATTCCACATCAAATCCTATTTATTTCTGCATTTTCAGTGAATAAACCAAACAGAATGAGATAAAGGTACTTTGAATTTCAATAATACTATTGCAACATATTCATAAAGGATTTCATCCTTAAATTAGATAGAACTTTACTTCTTCACTAGGTAAAAATTTAAATTCTCAAAAGTTATTTAAAAAGACATAATTCCTAATATATCCCTAATTCCCTTCTTTACAAAACAAAAATAAAAGCTCAAATATACAATATTCATCTATAAATCGCGAAATGAATGAAAATATAAAATACAGTTCTCTAAAATATGTGGGTGGGATTGTACTGGTAAAAATCTGTAAATATGAACTAAATCAGCACAAAAAATCAAAGTAAAGCACTAAATAGCTATCACCTAATAGAAACGAGTAATTCAAAGTATACTAGTTTAATACATAATAGGTTTACAGCTTTAATAAATGCCGGCTGTAGTCCTCAAACACAGTCCTACCTTAAAAGCTAGCATTAAAGCATTATTAAAAATGTTATTAAATTTGCTAATTACTTTGAACATGAAAACTTCAAATTAATTTAAATACAGAATATGTTAAGTTAGTCAACGTATTATTTGAAATATTATATTACTTAAACTGTCTCAATCTTTAAAATGAATCACTTGCGAATAATCAGTCACAAATTCAAAATATCTCGTAAACATAAAATAAATAAATCAATTGTGAATTATTCACTAAACATTAATATTGATGTTTTTTTATTGCTTAAACTAGTTGGCAACTTAGTATCCCTTATAGATTTTGACAATTTATAAGTATATTATTAATGTTTATATATTTTAAACTAAGATTTCTTTGTAAATGAAGTAATAACAATCATTTGTTAGCCTAAAGTACGTTACCAAATATTTTTTAAAATTAATTAATAAGTAATTTCTGAATAACGATCAATTACTTGATAATTAGATATTCTCTATTTGATTTTTCCATAAAGTTGCTTTAATAGATTTAATGTAGCCTTTTAGCTGTGTTTATAAATACATTTACTTACAATCTCATTTATTTTTATATTTATCATAATTTACATACAGACATTTAAAATGAAAAAAAAGAGCAACTGAACAATGCAGCTTCATATTCTTTATTATTTCCTTCAATCCTATTGTGTTCTGTTACCCATAAAAATGTGACTTCCATTCATCTATTGGATAGCTTAAACAATATATCAAGTACAGAGAACCTGATCATAGAACAAAACCATATAATTGATTCTTGTCTTATTATTGAAAAAATATTCAAATTCTAGTAGCATACCTGCAAACTCTGCTATTATTCTTATTCTGCTGCTAGTCAAATAAAATTTATAAACTATAAGTTATTCATGAACACGCTATTTAATAAAATAGCCATTCCACCTTGAAAGAAATAAAATGACAAAATTTAATTTTTCACAGAAATACAAAATCTTTTTCTGTTACTATTTACCGATATTCAACTGTTAGTAAGTGTATATTTTTAGATCCCATCCATTGGAAAGGAAAATGTCTTTTCCTGTTTCTTGTCTGGCTATTCCCATATCCTAGGGTCAGTGGTATTGGCTTTTTACTGTGGAATCTTGAGATTGATCACTTGCTCCTCTCTGTATTTTTTGTTTGGATCGAGAAAATACCTAATTGAATAAAGAAGCAGGAAATCCTGTTAAGAAAACCAGAATTAAGGTTCAAAGCTAACCAACTGTCTAACACTAACAACGCTAGCTTTTCCCTACCACTTATCTAACACAGCAACGATCTCAGGCAGACTTGCAAATGAATTATTGTTCCATGTCATAAATATCATAATGCTTTTTTCCGCGATAAGATACTTTACCACATTTTCTTATATATATATATTTACTTTTTTGGCGATGCCATCCTGAGGAGATTCCCAAGCTATTGGGAGTTTTTTTTGCTAGAACATAACATATTTATCAACCACAAAAATACTAGAACCTTTCTCTTTAACCAACCTTGACAGATTCATAGTCAGTTTATTGTCATTCCTGTCCTGGCTGGTGTAGCTCATAAAGAGGTTTATTATTATTTTAAAATATTATATTGGCACTTATTTTAATATAATGTAAAGGTTTCATAGTACTCTGGCAATGTCCTTTTTTGTTAGCTGTTATATTGTTTCACTGTTTGTCTGCCCCTTACCTACAAGATTGTATTAGTTTGTTTACACAAATTATTCCTATTCTAGTTTACTCTCTACCACAAACATGTTTCCTGTTATCCTTCCTTCCTTCTTAAAGATACTAATATTTACCAGTCTCTATTCTGCCAGAGGTAAAGTGAGTTTAGTCCGGAGTAAATGCAGTGCGTTTAATTACGGGAGTGTCAGTGTCACAACATTGCTGCTTGATGAGGCCTGGGATCGAGAAGCTTGGTAAGTTAATTTAAGATTTACTTATTTCTTTAATATTATCTAAAAATTTGGGTACCTGTATGAATATTCTTATTATTAAATTGGTTAATGCATTAAATTATAGTCCAAATGGTCCCGTAACTATTTAAACATACATGTTTTTAAAAACAGCATTGCTTTCTTTAAAATAATATGCAGAATTTAGCTTATATTGTGTTAATTTAAATTGTGAGTTTAGTTTTTCACAATTTCTAAATACTTTTATTTAGAAACTAGGCCAGTTTTGAAAGTAGGCGATTCATCCTTATTTTAATTACTGGAATTACTATTGAATATCAGTTAATTTGTTTGATGATGACAATTGTTTCCTAATAAAGATGTATCTCAATTTTTTTAATTTATTTCATATGTGAATTAAATGAAAATGTTTTAATTTATTAATTATATGGAATTTTCATAATTTATATCGCTTACAGAGAAATACTGGACAAATACAGTGAAACTTCTTTTCTTTAATTTACTCTCTCTCATTTTAGTGAACTGGTGAAAAATTCTGATAAGTTATTCTTCAAACGTAGGTTTAAACCAAAAGTACCATTGTAGCAGGATTTATTGAGTTTTTACAAACCTAATCAATGTCAGAACACCTTACTGCCAGGTCATCTTACTTAGTAGTTAGGCACACTAAACCACCATGCTGCAGAGAGAGAGAGAGGGAGCAAATATAGGCAAATAGAAGAAAACGTTTATTCTTGGAACCACATCTCCTATGAACAAAATTATGGAGGAGATTAATGAATTCATTGGTGAACAAAAAAATAAGTATTTAGCTGAAGAATTAAGGAAAATCCATAGTTAGGAAAATCGTGGGGTTTTCCCCCGTCAACGTTTCCTTTCACAGATTGATCCATGTGAAAATTCAGCAATATAAAATAATTTGAGCCTAACCCTTACTGATAGGCCTGGTAAGCGAATATTCTGAGCAAGTGTGAAATTTGTAATAAAATTTTATATATCTTTATTATCCTGGGATTATACCTCTTAAGAACAAACAAACATAAAATGGAATCTTTCTCATTACTGTCCTCTCTAATATTTACATCGTGCTGATAACATAAGTTAATCCTATATCATTAGTATAAACTAAAATATAATTTTATTTGTTTTAAATATTTGCAAAAAAATATATCAAATTAATTATTTTATTTTTTAGGTGAAAACAGGAGTTGCTGTGTGGTAAGTTACTTTTTTTTTTTATGGTTTGGTTTTGGCTGGTAATAGTTTTTTTTTTATGACCTCATAAATAAAATAGTGGAGTTTTGTAATTAAGAATTTATATTTAATATAAGAGGTACAAAAGATTCTGCCTGATTGCGTAGTACGTGGTAAAATTTAACTGATCTAATAATTTTATATTATATTTTGATCTGGAGTTGAAGCGACATTAAAACTCCTGTGTGCTTATGAGGGGGGGGGTCTGGCTAGGTTATACCGTGTATTTGTGGACAGTGGTCTAATTTGGAGTGGACTAGTTCTCTTTAAGGTGGCTTCATAGTCTAAGTTAGCTTTAGGGTGTTCAGAAGGGTAGGTAGTTTCCGGAAAGTTTCAGGGGTGTGGTTCCATAGGTTCATCTCCAGATCAACCTATTAATATTATTTTAAACAGCTAAAACCAAAATATTTATTGAAAACTATTATATATTGCTTGTTTTCGTTTTTCAAAACAGGAGATCTTCAAAATAGCAGAGTGCATACAAATAACACAACATTTACCATTCTTACACATACATTCAGTGTAGTCAAAACTTGATAACTTGAAGTTTGTTAATTTGATGCTCCCCAAGTTCTCTTTTGATATAATCATCGTCATTTGCAAGATTGCTTTAACTTCTCTAGACGTCTCTTTCCTTAATGGGTCTACATCTTTTCATATAAAGGTTTACGAGAGTTAATGAGAGCCTCTCCATTTCAATGATTTTTTGCAATTAACTGGTGCTTGCCTGTCCGCTCAGGGCTTCCCTTTGAAGCAACAACATCTTTTAATCAAAATTATTTATTCTTATTTTTGCTAGTAAGTAAATTAGAGATTAACAAATAATAACTATTGAGGTTGGCAAGAAAGTAATTTCAGTTTTTTAGTGTGAAATAAAACTCTATTTTTTCTATACAAAAAATGAACTTTAATCAGTCAAATATCTTTCATTCTGTTTGATGACCTTTTGCCATCTTTCTAGTAACTTCATGATCCCGTGCTCATACAACTTCTGGTCCTTATCAGTAAAAAACTCAACCAAGTGCGACTTGAGGTCATCGTTATTACTGAAATTTTTACCATTTAAGAGGTTTTGTAAACTACTGTGTGGGGGATGCGACATCACTTTCCATCCAAGCTCCAATAGTTTCGTACATGTTACTAAAGATGTGTGAGGCCTCGCAATGTCGTGGGGGAACCCAAATATTGAGCTTCTTAACAAGTCCAAGACGTCTTAAATGATTTTCAATTGTTGTGTGTGATAGATTTAACTGTTTTGCAATCTCTCGCGCAGTTATATGATGATTCGATTCAATATGGCTTTCATTTTGTCATTATCAACTTCAGAAGGTCAACCGGAACGTTTGTCATCTTTCAGTGAAAAATCTCCAGAACGAAATTTTTTTTTGTTAAACAATCAACACCATAAACTTCACATATCTCTTTATGAGCCTCAGCCGCTTTCTTGCCTTTATGAAAATAAAAAAGTAAAATGTGTTGAAAATGCTTATTTTTGCGCTTCATGTTAAAACTGACCGTAAACTGACAGTTGTAAACAAAATTATACAGAATTTCTTTCTATAGCAATCTAAAGGTATTGACTACCAAATCTCAAAATAAAAAAAATTTAATATTGACAAAACAATAACGAAACATACATAACGCTATTTACTGGTGCAAACCGAAATCACTTTCTTGCCAACCCAATAGCTTCCAACTGGTAACTGGCTGTTAAGTGAGCTAGCAACTTATTATTTATCAACATAATATATTATTAATTATTATTATTATAGGTTTTTATTGCTGGTTGTAGGTTGTGATTAAATAAATAATAGAGCAATCAAGCTTGTATTTCCACAAATAAGTGTATTTGTATGTGTGAAGTACTGAATTAAATATAATCAAAACAAAAGAAAACATTTATATCTTTATGCTCCTCGGTAATGGGATTAATGAATAAAATGTATTAAAATAAAATAAAGAAATACACTAGAAAACATACAGTAGACCACAAAGTGAACTAAAAGTCGCACCGTGCAAATGACTTGTTCTCACTAGAATTTAGTCTTAACGCAAACCTCAAAGACCTGGAAATGGGATAGAAATTCAAACGGATTCATAATTGACAAAAATAGGAACAGACCTTCTGAGTGAGACTGTCTCAATATCTCCTTTGGTAAACTCTAGACCTTAACAAGAACCTACTCAGATCAAGACTGCACAAGAACTGGGAAAAATATGCTTTTACTGCCGCTGAGCGATATAAACCCAGAATGGGCCTTTATTTTCAGCAGTCATAAATACGTGGACAAACCACGTAACCCAACTTTCAAAACCCCTAAATATACTGTACAGTATTTGTAGGTAGGCAAACTTGATTGACCTGCCATTTATTATTCGGAAGGCAAGCCCTCCTAAGTTCCCAATAACTTGAAAAATAGATACCACAAACTGGCTCAATATGTTCCACTTCCACTTATTGGGTTTTGTCTGCACTTGTTTTAGGACACAACAGTATCTGTAATAGGAAATTGTGAATTTTTTATTTAAATAGTTATTGTAATAAATTTTAATTTAAATATTATTGAGTAGGTAGTATATGCTATTTTTAGGACACTGAACTAAACAACATTTCTTGTAGGAAATTATACTTTTTCTAATTTGATAAACAATTTCAATTAGGCAATTATGACAGAATAGGATGTACTTTTTTATGACACTAATCAACATGCCTCAGTAATAACAAAACTGAATTTCTTTCAAATTTCAATGCAATTTTTTTTAAATTATAAGCAATATTTGAAAATCCTTTAGTTATTTTGAAATTGTACAGTTAATTTTTTAGGATATACTTTTTTAGGACACTAATCAACATCTCTTGTAGGAAACATGTCTCAGTAATAACAAACCGGAATTTCTTTGAAATTTCATTGCAATTTTTTAGAAATTATAAGCAATATTTGAAAATCCTTTAGTTATTTTGAAATTGTACAGTTAATTTTTTAGGATATACTTTTTTAGGACACTAATCAACATCTCTTGTTGGAAACATGCTTCAGTAAAAACAAAACTGAATTTCTTTGAAATTTTAATGCAACTTTTGTAAAATTAAAAATAATATTTGAAATTCTTTACTTTTTTTTTAAAAATATGTAGTTAAATTTTTTAAGATAATTTCATTTCAAGAAATCTAAATCAATAACATGGTTTACATTTTAACAAATGACATAAAACACTTGAACTTCAGAGGGCTATCATCAGATATGAAGCAGAGAAATCATATTTGTCATGTTTTTATGTTTATGTTCTATTATTATTTTATGAATATTTTTTATTTATATGTTAAACATACTATTCACCATTATTATGAGTATTATTTTAAATAATTTTTTTTTAGTTCAATATTATCCGGCACTATACTTAGAAAAAAGTTTTAGATGAGGGTTATTCTTATGGGGTTAAGGTAATCCTTCAATAATACTTCAAGCATGCTATTTTGTTTTTTCTGCACTTATTTTGAATGTGTATAAGATTTATTTACAATTTAAGTCAACCGTTTAGAAAATTAGCCTTCGAGTTGTTGTTTATAAATGCGTATACCACATTAGCCGAAATTCAGATTTCTTTCTAGTACTTTGATTTCATCTCTCGTCTGGACAATATTCTGTTGGAGGTAGTGTGCCTAGGTAATAATTATTGGTCTGAATTTTGTGTTTGTGATGTTGAAATTCCATTCCATTTGTAACTTTGTTTGTGGCCTTGTAATTGAACCTATCTATCTGCAGCTGATATCAATTGATATAAAATTTAATCCGATTTTAAATTTATTCCAATGATTTTCCTGATATGGCGAACTTCGGCTTATTCAAGATTAAGGATGAAACAACTTGGATTTAATATAGTGGTTAAATGAAGCATTTTGAGTGACAAACAAATTTGACTATATCCTATGAAGTTTCTCTCAAAGCTTAACTTATTTTAAGCTTAAAATAGGTTTTTACTCTTTCTGTTAAATACATCCCCATCTATCCATCTATGTATATTATTAAAAGTGGAGATAAAAGAAAGTAAATCAATGTATTAATATTATTATTAATCTGTAAGTAAAAGCTCTTGGTACTTCACTGCCTCTGCATGATCCGGTCCGGTAGTTTGTCTAGCCCACTATATTTTTTTAATCCACTATTTCTTTTTATTAAATACTAAACATCCAACCCATGAGTGATGCAACATGCAATTGAGGATTATGTTTTACCTGCTCTGAGCACTGAAGTAATTAAGATTATTATTAGAAAAACATTTCATATATTTGCACTATGGTTTGTTTATGAAATCTCTGTAAAGTTTTATTTTATTGACAAAATATCATTAAAAATCCAATGTTTCGCCTGTTCAAGCATCCGCAAGGACCGAGATAGTTGTTTATCATGGCATGATTAACCTTCTTATGTATGCAGTGAATTGGATTGGTATCTTTATTAAATTATTTGGAAAAGTGGTGTAAGTGTTATTAGATAAACAGGTCATAATTCTTTCTTAAGAAGGTTAAAACAATAAAAAGGTTGATAATTTCTTAGTAAACAACGACTGAATCTTTGAAGATGCCTTAACAGACGAAATGATACTTTGCCAATAAAAGAATATTTTGGAGAGACTAAAGCACGATGAGCAACCTGTAGTCCAAATATACATTTGTAAATGTCTCTTTTTAACACTTGGAAAATAATATAAAAATTTTATATTTAATACTTTTTACCACCATTCTTCTGCTAAGCTCCTGAAGATGAATTGTTGGTCGACATTACTAGTTCTTAAAATAATTATAGTAAAAAAAATTATTTATTTCAATGAATAATTAATTAGTTTAATGTATGACATGAAATGCATTGGGATAAAGACTCAATTGAAATATGATTTTATTAATACAGGTACAGAACTCTGTAGTATGGTAGGAACACCAAGAGAAAAAATAACTGAAATAAACTGTATTTACAAGCTTTCCTCTTACAAATTACAATATTTACATTATTTTCGGTTTTATTGCGGAATTACTTTTTTTTATAGAACCAAATAAATTCGTTTCCTTTGAGTTGAGTCAGCTCCTTTTCAGTTTGTTCGTTTGGAGTTGACTCGGGGTCCAGTTTGACAAGAGATACCTTCGGCTGATAACCGAACTCATTGGCGATGTACACTACCTTTCTTTGGTAACCATCCCTTCCATTAGAGAAGTAGGAGCCGTTTTTATTTCCACCGACGTCGCCAGTTTCTTCGTGCCCGTGGTAGCTTAGGGTGTAGTTGAACTTGTATAACCTAGCCATATAATCCAAAATCCTCATTTCCATTTCGCTGAACTGTGATTTTCCGCTGCTAGGACTTACTTTATCAGGGATCAAGTTCGATTTCGTAGCTTCTTTGACCCGAGTTAAATGTCCACCTTTATTGCTCAAATTGTCATTAGCAGGTTGTATGTAGGGTGTTCCTAAATTATTCAACTTTTCATCAATGCCACCGACTGATTTAGAAGGAGCAGCGGATGGTTTGTTGTAGTCATTGATTCCTAGGCGGTCAGCCGGACCTGTACCGGAAGAAGGCTGAATCCGTGGGTCAAGTTTGGGTTTGCTGTCACTGCTCGTTCCCCCTGATCGGAGGGGAGCTGTCCCGCCCGTTCCCCCTGATCGGAGGGGAGCTGTCCCGCCCGGGGATTGGGCTCCAGGAACGACATTTGGCTTTGAGGCGTCAGGGATGAGACAACCACTGCATCCCCTAAACCCATTAAGTTGCGTCTGTTGCTTAGGAGCTGGAGTTGTCGTAGTTGTAGCTTTGCCTGGAGCTGAAAAATGCACAAGATAAATTTTTATTGCGAATTGTCTTCACGCAGGTGCATAAAATTACACATAAAAAATACAACCACTTACGGAATCCAACTTTAATATTAGTCATTTTAAGTATTTTGAAACTGCCGTTCTCATCGGTTGCATAAACTGTTACATGGTAGATGCCATCTGCCGTGATGAAGCCAAACTCCCCCATTATAATTCCTTTTTCATCTACAAAATATAGTTTTATTAAATATTTACGTATTTACATTTTGCAACAGATCGTTACTGCCATGACAATGAGAAAATAGATGTATAAAATAAAATTAGAGATGTAAATTTGATAATTGTACAAATCTTGAAAAATCAAAAAAAACAAAAAAACAGCACAATTAGAGGAATGTTGTCTAACTAAACCAAAGTAAATACTACAAAAATAATATTATTTTAGTAAATAGTTTTTTTGTTTTTTTTTGTGACATATTCCATAACATGTTTGCTAAAATATTATAATGAAGAACGGACAAAAAAACAATTAAACGCGAGAGAAAAGTTTTTGCCGTTTTTCTACTTTTTTTTATATTTTTTTAGTCTGGATCATTGTAAGATTTAAAGTTATGATGATTCCAGTAGTTAAATTGTTATTGGTCGATAATTTAGCCCTTTGAACAGTGGAACAGAAACTTTTCAATGAGTAGCTTGGTCTAACCATTCGGGATTACTGAGTAGTAATTGTCAATCATTTAATAACTGTTTAAGAAACTCAAATGGAGTCCAGGGTTCGCACATGGATCATCTCTATATGTGTATTTAAAAACAAATAAAAAATTTATCATTATTTATCGGAAAAAATTTTAGTCACAAAAAAAGAAAAGATTTTTGAATATAATAAACAATTAAGATTTTTTTTTTCTTTAAGAAGCGGTGGAACTCAAGCTAGTTGCCAAAAAGAAATTGATAGAGACGTGATTTGAAAACTGGGATGGAAGAAGAATGACGGATATATCGATATATAAAGTACGAAAGTTTTTTAGGAAAGACAAAAAAGAAACGGATCTGTGAACATGGGATGGTTGGGGGGGGGTGTAGAGGTCGGATAAGTGAGATCTCGTGCTGCAAGAAACGATGGTTTTGTCCATTCTTCATTATAATATTTTAGTATATATGGATAAGTTTGTCATTTATTCCTTTTTTACCTTTACTTATCATTTGTTTGTTTATTCATATTTAAAAAGTACAATTTAGTTTACAATCGATGTAAGCAAATCTGTTAAATAATAGAAAAATGAATAGCTAGTCTACTGATCCATGGTTCAACTAGTCTGCAGAAACCTCATATGTAATAAGTTGACGTCAACCTCAGGAGTTTATAAATTGCCTATCCCGAAGGAATGTCTGCTGTCTGTCTGTATGTCTTAGGATTTAATCTATTCAATTTAATATTAGCTGTATATACTCCACCTTTCTTTTCGTGTCGATGTTGTTCCCCGTCTATCATGAATCCGAATTCGTAAGGCCTGTTTTCGTCTGTGTAGCCATCTTTGCTCTGGCCGTGCACAAAGCACACCAGAAACGCTAGTAATAGCTCCTGTTGGGAAAAAATAAATAGCTTAGATACTTTGCAAAAAAATATAATTAGTTACAGTGGGGGGAGGGGACTAGACCCATAGATAAAAAAGACACACATCTCTCTTATCTATGGCCGTACCTACACCCCTGGTAATAGTGAGATAACTTAAATTATTTTTAATTCCCCCCCCCCATAAACCCCTGAATTTACTAACATTTTTACAATTTTCAAATTCAAGTTAACAATTTCTCCTCTTTCTGCGATGCGCTGATGCATTCGAAGGAGGTTGGGTTACAATACAATATCAGTTTGATGTTAACATTAACAATGCAATGAATATAATACTAGGTGATGGGGCCCACCTTCTGTTTACAATTATTTTTAATAAAGGATTATCGAGTATGAATGAGTACAAAGAGGGTAGGTCATTGCAAGAGTTAGGTAAGTTACTGGGCGAAATGATAAATATCAACACATTTAGGAGAGGGGGGATAGGCTCCTTGGGTCCTCCCTTAAGTACATGGTGAAAACTTAAAAAATTAACACCATTTATTAAGGAATCTTAAGTAGCAGTGGTAGAAATATTTAAACTTGTCTTATGCCAATTGAAAGCTAAATTTGTTATTTTCAATTATTATAATAGTATAATAAAAATTACATTATATTCATATTCTATCCTATTTAATAATCATTGAATAACACTAAAACTTGTGAGGGAGCAAACATCTTGTCGGACCGTATGACAGTCTGGTTTTCCTATATAATAATTACATGTTATATGTTTTGTACAAACTATATAATTTATTTGTTTAAGTTTCTAGGCACTAGGCACATAGTCATAACCAGAAACACTTAATTATTGCTTGAAGAGAAAATCCAGAGTGACACAACCGGGATTCGACAACGAGGTTCCTTCAAATTTCCGTCCAAACGCGCTTACCATCAAGACTGTCATGCATTGTCGACTTTTCCACTGTTGATGGATGATACACTATAGACTATATCAGTGCACGCCAATTATTTTTTGGAAGGATGGTTTTTGGGAACTGAGTTGAACAAAAATTAATTGTCCCCACCCCAAGTGTCTCCAAACGCCTCCCTCCCCACTAGCCTACCTGCTTTGTGTAGTAAAACTAAGGTGTGATCTTTCGTGCAAACACAACGGATACCTGTGAAACGAAGTGCTTGAATTTATTTTGATCTTTAGAATACAAGAAAATCAATAACATATAAATTCAACAAGACTACTCACTAAAGTTCATTGTTCAATGGGAAAAATGACTTGTTTTGTTTTAAACAGCCTGCCTGAAATTGTTGGTCAAGCGGGTGCAGCTGATTCTCATCAAACGTTTAACAAGGTTGTCCCTCATCTGTGAGTCGAGATCCGTACCGGTCCTTGAGCATCATTAAGATGCTCATTTTTTACGAATGATAGTAAGTTGTTTTGTGAATATTTATTTTTTTATTATTCAACAACAACTTTATTGTGATAAAATTAAAATCTGCCTCATCGGGAAATGAGTAATTGTGATAAATGTTTTCATTTATACCATATTTACAATTTTTATTCACTCGCTCATTCATGCACTATTTACAAACAGCCCAGAGACCTCCCAAATCCACATAGCTGTCACCTCCCACGATTGCGAAAGAGGAAGCGGAGCCGCGTTACCGGATACGAGCCAGCGGAGGCTCACCAAGAGCACGAGAGCCACATACGCTCAGGACATGATTGGAGAAACTGGCCATTGCCAGGACTCTCACTGTCACGCATTTATAGCAGGTTACGAGGCCACTGCCGTTTTAGTCTCCGAGGAGGATTATAGGGATGAGTGGTGCAGTACAATGACTGTGCTACGGGATTAGGGTGGTTGGATAGGTCACTATGGAATTTCATGAACTTGGAAGGGATGAGTTCGAGAATGTAAGGTATATTAAGATCGTTATGAAGGGTTTTGTTGCTGGCGTAAAAAGGGCCATTTACTATTGTTCTCAGGACTTTTGATTGAAAGGATTGGATACGCTTGATGTCCCCCATAGCTCTATTCCGCATGTCGTGATTGGCTTAAGTATATATAACTTTGTAATTTGTTTTCTATTGAGAGGTGGGATGTCCTTTGAAGTAGTCTGTACAGTTGTCCATAGCGTCTGTTTAGTTCTTGTCTTTTTAGCCTCGTATGTGGGTTCTAGGTCAGTCGTTTGTCGAGATAGAAGCCTAAATACAGTACTGCCTCAGACACAGGGAGAGTAATGGAATTAAAAGAAAATAGTGGAGAAGACTTGCGGCAGAGGGTAAGGTAATGTGGGAACATTTTGCATTCTTGATAATTAAAAAAAAGAAGTTATATATTTTTGAGTAGGTTGTCAAATTACTTACAGCTCTTGTCTTCTTTATTAATATATAAAATATGCGTTTTTATTATTAGCTCTGAAAATTTACTATTTTGTATAGCATTGCATTGTTATACACTTTATGAAACAAAATTAAACTTTTTGTCATATAGATCGTGAGTTAGTTGATAGAACTTTTAATAATTATTGGTTAACTAGGGACATGGCCGGGGCATTGTGATTTCCGTTCTGACGCCATTTTAGCTGTGCTATTCCGGCTTGAAGTCGAAATCGCGAAATTGTGTTGTGCTAATACTTGATTGTTGACGCATATTCACCTACACTTTTAGTTCGATTGGAAATATTTTTTAAGACCGCTATCGTATTGAATAAAAACGATTCCTTGTGTTGCGTAGACATTTCCTCCATGTACTCGGCAATGAATTGCCCACCTAACCGTGGAGGTTATAAAGAGCATTGTATTCCCGCAGAAGCGGCATATCCTGGGATCCTTCAGCGAGCCAGAGCTGCCTGATCCCTGTTGATAAAGTGCTTTATCGAGAAAAATCGTGAAAGGCGAATGGATTTAATTGGTAGATTGCTCTGAGATAGAGAGGAATGGTAATGAGGATCACAGTAGCCCCTGTCCTTTATTTATTGCCTGTTTCTTAAACAGCTGCTGCAGCGTACCTGACGTAATAGTGCAAAGTCTGACCTCAGCTCGTAACTTCAACGCAACGGAAGGGGTAATTTACCGTCGAACGGGCTCTAAGGTAAGTCCATACCGGATGAATATCACGTGACCGTATCCGTCCGGGGGCAAATCCTCAAAAGGGAAGTTTATTCAATTTTCATTTACGTCTCAGTAGAGGATGTTGAGGTTGGTTGGGTATGCGCAATCTACGACACACAACAGTTCCGAGACCCAGGCAAAATTTGAAACGTGATGAAATGTATACTATTAATCAATATTACAACCATCATTAGTTGTAGTTAATGATCCTACAGTTTCAATATATATCTCCATAACATAAAATAGTTTTTTCCGTATTTCGTTTTATTATATATATATATATATAAATAAGCTCTTGAAATCATTGACTGACAACAACAACTTTATTATGATAAAATTACAATTCATTGGGCAATAAGTAATTGTGATAAATGATCTCATTCATATCATATTTGCAATTTTCATTCACTCGCTCATTCATACAGTATTTACAAACAGCCCAGAGACCTCCCGAATCCACAAGGTTGTCACCTCCCTCGCGTGCGAAGGAGGAAGCGGAGTCTTGGGAAGTCCCCCACGCTCCTCCGCCAGCCACGTCACTGGATAAAAGCCAGCGTAGGGCTGACCAAGAGCGCGAGAGGAGATAAGGGTGGTTGGATAGGTTACTACGGAATTTTATGAACTTGGAAGAGAAGAGTTCAGCTCTTGATATTAAATTAACTAAAACTTTTAATAACTAGCAATAAATAATAATATGTGACTTTAATAAAAGGTGCATTTGTGTAAAGATTCCATATTGTGGAATCTGTAATAATCAAATTGTATATATTAAATAATGGGTTTAAAAAAAAAAAAGTCAAAACAACCGTAAGGTGAGCCCAATCACATTTTAAATTCTCAAAAAACATTGTACTATGTAAATCAGATTGTATCCGAAAAAACTAATATATGCCACAAATTTTTTTAAAAATATATTTATTTAAAATACCTAAAGGACTTTTCGGGCCAGAACCGTTATGCCAATTCCACGATAAAGTCCACCGTACCCAATATGAAAAATAAGGTTTTCCCACTCGGATCTGACAAGATGGTTAAAACCTCAAGAATATTTCTTCCAACCTCCTTGGTTAAAGCCGATCGGTTATAAACCCAGTGGTTCCTGTTCAGCGGCGGGGGTGCCGGAAATAACAAATATAAAAGTGGCAGAGGTTTCGAGACAGGAGTGAGCACCTCCTTCTTTTGTAGTTTATTTAGCGGGCTGGTAATCTCTGAATACATACATCTTCTTATATCTTTAAATCTTCATTTATTCATTCAACAGGTGACCTGGGTCTGGTAGGGGGATCGACGAGCGAAGCGAGCAGGGTGCGGATATGGCGTACTGGAGTATTTCGAGAATTTTTTTTTGTAGATATTACAAAAGGACAATACATAATTGTGATAAATGATTTCATGCATACCGTGTTTAGAATATGGTCATATAAGCTTAGCTCAAGGATACCTCCAAGTCACTCGCAGAATTGTCCTCTTCCCGGCTATGGAGAGGAGATAAGGATCATTACGTTGGGGCAGTGAGAGCCGCATACGCTCAGGACGTGAGGGAGAGTGATTTAGCTATAGGATTTGGGTGGTCGGATAGGTTTTTTTATATTACTTTAAGAATATTGAAGAAATGTAGTCTCGGAAAGTGGGAATTCGATAATCATTTCAAAGTACTAAATTGTATTCTTTTCAGTAAGACAAGCGATGTTTTTCTTAGGTTAAGCGAGGGCGAAATTAAAAAAAAGATATATATTGCCCAGGTTTCGATAGGGATGGCTCAGTGTCCAGGACACCTGACTGGAGATCTGGAAGTGTCCAGGATCGAGACGAAAAAAGTAGACTTTTTTTTAAAAATCGTAGACTGCCGCATATGATTCAAAATGCAAAAGGATTGGGTAAAGGTTCATTCATCTCATTTCGTGGAAACCATAGAAATCAGAATAAGAATATATACTACGGCGAGTGCCCTCAGATTCTTGTTAAAATAAAAGCTGCACTTAATGCAATTTAAAAAAAAAATTACTATTACATTTTTTTTCTACATTAAAAGAAGTAAGAGGTATAAAACTAGGAAAAAATATCAAAACATACTCGTACAATACGTGACTCCGCTAGAGAATTTATGTATTAAATTACTGTTTAGTAATTACTACTTAATTATTTATGCATACCTGTAATTTATTAAAAACCATCTCGGACCGAGATCAATGAAAATCAACATTTCAACATATAAAAAAAAATATGTAAATATGATACTTAAAATATGAAAAGAAAAAACCTATTAAATCCGATCGTACGATATTAAATATGATTTATTTATTTAATTTTAAAACTATTTTCATGTTGTATATTAAGCGTGTAATGTTTTCATATATTCGTTGCCGTACATATTAACTAAACGCCTACACAGATCACAAGTAAACTGACGCATTGTTCGCACATTTTTTTTGTAACATGCGTGACCAGGAACTTGGAAGATGTTATTTATTGATTTAGAATTCATTAACCCTTGCCTACTCTGTTTTAACCTTTAGCCCGTGCATTGCTTGCCTGTACGCCGGACAATCGTGAGTGTGATATTCTATTAGTTCGTGATGCCGAGGGCACAATGAATTAATCACTTCCCAGGATATCTGAATGGGAATTTGCCGAGGACATGATCGCTGAAACTGTTATATAATTAGTCGGAATGATAATTGCTTGTTGCCCTTTTTAATTGTTCAGCCGCAAAGAGAGTGGTATAGGTTAGGTATGTTAGGGTTTCTTTCGATGTATTTACATGGACCTATGATAGCGATAGTAGAAATAATTAAATCTATCTCAATATTATTCTTGAGGGTAACATTCAAAAAAGAGAGAGAGATTTAAAAAAAAAAAAAGCGAAATAAGTCTCTCCAAAATATATTTTATTGTTGATACATCGAACAGTTAACCTCAACCTGATATAATAGGCATCCTCAGGACTGAAATTCAAACAAATAACCTAAAAAAACAATTAAAACAACAAAATTGTGTAATACCTATAATTTATTAAAAACTATCTCGGACCGAGATCACTGAAAATCATCTTTTCAACATATAAAACAAAAACTGTAAATACTTAAAATATTAAAAAAAAACTGTTAAATCTGATCCTACGACATTAAATATGATTTATTTATTTAATTTTAAAACTATTTTCATGTTGTACATTAAGGGTGTAATGTTTTCATGTATTCGTTGCCGTATATATTTGTATTCAAAGGATTCCTAATTACAATCAGAAGGATAAAATGACACTGAATGACAGTATCTTTAAATTCATATTCATTCATTGCTGTATACCGAATTGTTAACATTTCTGAAAAAGTAAATTAAACTTTTTATAAAAAGGTAAATCAATATTTCATTAAAAAGTAGTCTGTCAATACAAAAACATTTACAGACCTAAGGTATCTGAATAACGTATTTGATTAATTAAGAACGGAAAATTTTTTTTGTACACTTCATAAGGGAATTGAGCATTACTGCGTTGAGAGAGGTTGTTGGGACTTGAATAGGAATTTTAACCCTTTGCAAATAATGGATGTAATTGATTATTTTCAAAATTTTATAAGGTTTTTTACCATACCACATTGGAATACGATGCTCATATATTGTGGTCAAAATTATAATAGCGAGAAAAATGAAAAGAAAAAAAAAAGTTATAGCTTACAAAAAATCAGTACCTTCAGTTTTACATTTAGGCTTCTCAAGTATATGTAAGATAAACTACTTGTAAATTAAATTTCTCACGTTTTCACCCAAACGGTTATTAACGACACATTAAAGGTGGTAGGTAGCTCACAAAGATATTTAAAAAAACAAAATCTAGTTTTGAGAGACAAAAAATATAAAGCACGAATTTAATATCATTGCAATAGATAACTTTATAATAATGTCTTAATAATCTTAAGAGTATAGTCTCCCTCAAAAAAGAGACACTCTCCTAGCTATAAAGTCTCTCCAAATAGCTTTTATTACTTCAATAGTTAACGTTTCACCTTTTTACAACCCCCCTCCCTATGGTTGTTTTCCTGTAAGGTGGTCAAAAAATGTTTTCTATTCCACATTTTTTTTTAATGTTTTTTCACATATCATAGAAAGGTTACCAATTCGGTATGAACTAATAGATGAATAGAATAACGAATACAAAAATACTATCGTTCACAGTCCTGAGGATGCCTGAATAGGCGAAATATCGATTGATCATGTAATATCATAAATAAAAGTTATTTTTGGAGTGACTTGAACTTTTTCGGAACATTAACTTTCATACAGTGTAAATATTAATGATTTAGTTGTTTACATTTGTGAAAGATGCTTAATGACTAAGATGGTTTAGCAAATAAAATGTGCCGAGCATTTTTTTTATAATCATACAATAATTTTTTCCGAGTCAGTGTGTCTCGTTATTGTTTCTTTACTTTCTTCTTCCTGTTTTTCGTCTATAACCTATAATAGATCTTTATCATGTATATACAGAGGGGTCCAAAAAAATGTATCCACTGGTTAACAGTCCATAACTTGCAAAATAATTGACGGAGTTGTCTCAATTTTGGTGAAAGTGTAGCTTAAAGTCAAACTTAAAGATTCGCCAACTTCAAAATTCGCCGAACACTTGAGCGACTCACTCCAATTTCAAGGGCACACTGTCTAACAGACTTCTGTGGTGAGCGAGTGAATTGTTGTAACACAAGATGGGAGTTAAATGGACTTGTTACTGTTACAGGTCGTCCGGATCGTTGTTTGTGTACATCTTTAACACAGCCTTCGGCTTCAAATTTGTCTCGAATGCGACGAATCGTTAAACGTGTCGGTGGCTCTGTTTGATACACATTTCGCCATTGCTGTTGAACCTCATTAATGTTTTCGTACTTAAAATACCACTTTAAAACAGACTTCCTTTCATCAAATGTAAGCCTTACGCCAGCCATGCTTACTCGAGTAACAAGGTACAGCTAACAATAAAACACTAACTATCTGACGACAGTCATCTGACAAAACAAAACAAGGCAATACAACGCTTGTATGGCGATTGCCGGAACTACAAACTATTACACTACAAAAAATGAGACAACTCCGTCAATTAGTTTGCAAGTTATGGACTTTTAAACAGTGGATACATTTTTTTGGACCCCTCTGTATAATATAAAAAGAAATGTTTTTTGATAAAAAAAAAAAGTATTTGAAATAATAAAAAATTAAATTGCAAGATTACTTACAAATCCATTAACCAATAGTTTGTTCACTTTCATTGTTGTTTTTTTCTGTTGTTGCTAACAGAGAGTATATTTAAGAGTACCGCTGCAGTATCACACGCATATGTCCATAATATTACGAAATAATGACAACTATTTACAAATCGTCAAATATATATTATACTCGTGATATAATTTCCTATCACTTCTATTATTATTCAAACTTAACTTACTTTAAAAGAATTCATCCCGAACTAATGTAGGCGGGTTAATCTCTAGGGTAGCGACTGAATAAAATGTCACTACTCACGAAACGGTTAGGCTTTTAAAGCGATCAGTAATATGACTTATTTATTATACCTTTAATATTTGTAAATTCTGATGGAAAAAAAATTAAATAGTTTCATTTTATGTTTAGAGTTTTTGCTGGTGTGCAAAATGCGTTAATGAAAGAAGTAAATATCTCTTTCTAAATACAGCTTTAATGACTTAAGTATCTGAATGACAAGTGTGTATTTTTTTTTGTTTCATAACACAATTTACATTCCATACAGTGATTTATGTACGAATTGACGATAAATGTTTTGAGAAGTCTTCTAAATATGTGAACAAACACCTTTATTCACTCGCGTAGTTTGAGTACTCTGAACAAACGATTCAAAAGATTTAGAAATTAGAGAGAATTCATGATATCATTCTCATACAAAACATCATTCGTCTAATGAATATACTGTTTTAGTTCATGCTGCGAGCTCACAGTTGGCAGTTAAATAAAAAAAAAAACAGAAATTAAATATTAATAATCAATACATATGTATAGACATATTAAATATAAATTAATCAATGACGCTTAATGGCGTGTTATGAAAAGGAGTCATGAACAGTCACTGAGACGACCGGATGAAAACATAACTGTTTCCGTTAATAATCATTATTATATATCTGACATTAAACATTATATTGACAAGATCGATATTTGAACAAGGGTGATCCACCCCTAGATGAATCCTCTGAGGCCAAACTTGCGTTAGACCATTTATGTCAAATAATAAGCTCGATGGAAATCTTAACGCACTTAGACTATACTCATTGGGCCTATATTCCCCGTTGAAAAAATCCACACATCTAAACCTGTTATGATGTCTATACGAATAAATACAAGAACCTACCTGGAGTAAGGATCCCATCGTAGTCCGGACTGACTTATGACCATACCCCCACCATAGGCTAGCTGGGGGCTCTCTCAGCTATATAGATATAGCCTCAAGGGTAAGTTAGCTCTTGAAAGTATTCGAAATACAGGATGTGTCAAAGCGTTCCTCTTTTTGTTTTTATATACAGATTTTAGTTACGGGATACAGAGCCAAAGTAGATGCCGTTCATTGATTAATTTATGATAAACAACAAAACGTGACCCAAAGGCTAATTACATCTTCATATAACATCATGTAATTCTCAGGAGGAATAATATATTAATGACCATTATCATAAATAATGGTCTTTGATTCAAACGGAGGTGACACAGAACTGACTGTGTGTAATCTAATCGGGTTGAGTAGTACTGGATACAGGTTGGGTAAGTGAAAATGATAGTTTTATTTAAATATATTAGTGTCTAGATAACAGATATAATGAATACCATTAATAACGTGCAGAGAATCTGAACTACGAAAAACATTTCCAGCATCAGGCGTAGGAAGCTGTGGCTAAAGCTTCCAGCATCAGGTGTAAGAAGCTGTGGCAAAAGCTTCCAGCATCAGGTGTAGGCATATGTGGCTAAAGCTTCCAGCATCAGGTGTAGGAAGCTGTGGCTAAAGCTTCCAGCATCAGGTGTAGGCATATGTGGCTAAAGCTTCCAGCATCAGGCGTAGGAAGCTGTGGCTAAACCTTCCAGCATCAGGTGTGGGAAGCTGTGGCTAAAGCTTCCAGCATCAGGTGTAGGAAGCTGTGGCTAAAGCTTCCAGCATCAAGTGTAGGCATATGTGGCTAAAGTTTCCAGCATCAGGTGTAGGCATATGTGGCTAAAGCTTCCAGCATCAGGTGTAGGCACATGTGGCTAAAGCTTCCAGCATCAGGTGTAGGCAGCTGTGGCTAAGCTTCCAGTGCCAGATCCGAAGTATGCTTTCTGGTCAATATAGTTGGTCTTATTAAAGGGTTGGTTTGTGTTTTTAATATTTTAAAGAAATTATTTAATTTAATTTCGAAAAGAAGAAGACAAATTTTGATGAAGTGGGTTGAATCAGTGATTTCCTCAATGGTGTAGAACTTTCTTGTAGCCTTGTCCACTTTTTCACTCCCTTAAATTCCGGCACGCGGTACTATATTATTTTTTAAACTTTATATTGTATGAATGAGCGAGTGAATGATGAATTGTAAACATGGCATGAATGAGAACATTTATCTCAATTACTTATTGCCTAATAAGGCAGATTGTAATTTTAGCACAATAAAGAATATTATTATAACGAATATATTTGTTCAGCTATTTGTTGGAAAAAAGCTTGGTTATTGACCACAAACCATCCTGTTATAATTTCGGGCGCCTTCTTAAATTTCCAACGATTTCTTGAAGGCTTCCTTCTTCGCTCACTCATCCCCACTCCCAACCATCTTGATGACTAGAGCTATGTCAGTTTCTCAAAATTATAATTAAGGAAAAAAAATAAATAAATAAAAAACATATCGCAAAAATAAAATTCAACCAGGACTCGATGTCTCTTTCTGTATGGTGAGACGCAATGAATCCTCTTACATCATTCCTGATGGATAGACATCTGCGACTAGCAGCAGTCAATATTCTAAAAATGAATTTCGCAATAAAACGCGGCAGGACATCTTAAAAGATTCTTAACTATATTTCATAATCAGATATCTAAAAGTCAGTTCCCGCTTAAAATATTTCAGAATCCTATAAATCTTTTAAAGAGGGTCGTTTCAGGGGTCAAATTCGTGGGCGGTAAAACGAATTCTGTACTCCTCAGGAATATTCGATTAAATTATATTTTACCTTCCTATTAATTAACATTTTTAACACAAACAATTTACATTTCGAGACATTTGACATCATGGCTTTGAACATTTAAGGTATCATAGGTTAATACCATACAGGAGCTTATCGTACCCAACAGGGTAGTCTCATGGATGCCCAAATAATTGTACACCCCACCCCCCTTGAAGAGTACAAAGACGAAATGCCAAAAAGGGTGGCAGTACAAACAATAGTTCAAGGAAAGTTTGATGCACCAAACAATTAATGTTTTTGTTATAATGACTACGGCATTATAGTCTACTGAACTATGTATTAACAAAAATCATATCTCGTTAATCAGGAAGTCATAATATTTAGTACGGCACCCTGCTCAATAAAATAATAGAATATTTATTTTTTATTAAAAAAGAAATTTATTACTGACCCCTTAGTTGAGATCCTTATAAATCGTTCTTCTAAAAAAAACAGGGGTTAAGTTAAAGTTGTGTTCAGGATGAAAATGACTAATTATTATTAAATCAAACATTAGATATTGTTAATAAGGGCTTAGATTTATTAAAATTGATACCGTTATAAAAATTATATAGTTTTTGAAAAAAACAATTACTGAACAGCTAAAGGTGTTTCATATCGTCATGATATCGAATGGGACCAGGGCCTGCAAGAGTGAGGGGAAAGGGGGCAGAGCCCCGGGTGCCGGCACCCGAGGATAAACATTTTTATTGTTGTATTTATATTAAAGTAATTAATACGTTTTATTTATTGTTACTAATTATTACGTTCTATTTACATTTTCTAAAAATTTATCAGTGTTCTATTATTAAAACAGCTTTATTATGATAAAATTACAATCTACCTTATTAGGCCATAAGTAATTGTGATAAATGATCTCATTCATACCATATTTACAATTTTTTATTCACTCCCTCATTCATACAATATTTACAAACAGCCCAGAGACCTCCCAAATCCACATGGTTGTCACCTGCATCGCATGCGAAAGAGGAAGCGGAGTCTTGGGAAGTCCCCCACGCTCCTCCGTCAGCCGCGTCACCGGATACGACCTTACCGGAGGTGAGTAAGAGCGCGAGAGCCACATACGCTCAGGTCAATGTTTTAAAATTTAACTAAGCGTTAGGGGTAGAACTTAATTTCTTTTAAAAAAATGTTACTTTTTTTTACCATATCATGATATTATTTAATAAAGTAGCTTTTAGAAACTACTAGGTAAGGCCTAAACAAATTATAACAGTAAGTTAAAGAGAAATTGAGTTTTTTTTTGTTTTCTACAATACTTCAACCAGGCTAGATTAAGTCAATTTTAAACTATTCACGTAATTTTGAGTGAATTTAACTAACGCTTTGAAGGCCAAAACAAAGAATTCATAGTAAATTTTAACGTTCATGTCCAGTTAACCTCTGTAATAATGGGATCTTTATGAAAATTTCATATTCACTTTTAAGGCCTAATTTTACTCACTGGGACACGAGCACCATTTAAAACAGATGATAAAGGCACAATAGTGAAAGCATGAGGGATTCCGGTTTTGAATAAAACAAATGAAATCCTAAAAACCTTTGGGGAAAAGTTTGCAATAACCATTGTTTTCTACTGTTGCTTAGCAACCGCTTAACACCCAACCCAATACACCTTCAAGTCCTAATTGTTGAATGCGATTACCCTACGGAAACGTAATTTTTGAAAATGGTGAGCAACTAGGAAGTGAGCCATCTCATTAGTTATTGACGGGGAATATATTGATGGCTTCATAAGAGGTCACGAGTCAGCTCTTGTCACGATCAGCAAGAGCAAAGGTTTTCCTAAATGATTACCAGGCGATATGACAATGGACAATTAACGAGTAGGTCCAAGGAGTGGAGGGAGACCTTGGAAGACATCTCACCTGAACGTTGGGTGGAGTCGGGTTGGGAGAGTAGTGTATGAATTAGTCCATAGGTATTATTTAGACAACTTCATTGCCTATCTAGTATTAAATATTGAATATATATCGACTTTATATCGGCAAATATTGTGTTATTGGTCTCACTTGATTAATATCAGCCAAATAAAAATACTTTTTACAGGGCCGTAGCTCGAACAGGTGTCTTGAAAGGTTGCGAGGGGAGTGCTAAAAGATTTTATATCGACGAGGTTTGTATTCGTGCAGGGATAGCTCAGGGGGAAGAGTGCCCAGTGGGAGATTTGTGAGATCCCTTGGACTAATAGTTCGTTATAGACTCCTCAAAACTATTACAAGATCAGAGTGGACCCCCCCTCCCAGGTATGCTACTGTAGGTAGAGTGTTTGTCGAAGATTAAGGATGTCTCGGATTCGATTCCTGGCACTGTCATAACATCTTCTTATTTCTAGTTAATAAACATAAACCAAATTGTATGATTAGAAACAAATAAATAAAGGTTGTGGAAAGAGAGGAATGTCCTAATCCATGACGGATTCTTCACGCTAGTTTTTTAATAAAAAATAATCAAATAGTCGTCCAAAAAAATAAGGAATGTTTTTACCAAAAATACTTCATTTTATGTATATTCCACCTTGGTCACTAGAAACCTTTTCAATAATCGATAGAAATCGCCTTTTCAATAATTAAAAGGAAATGTAAATAGCCAAAATATCGACATAAAAAACTGTAAGTCACAAATGTTATAAATCACAACATTAAGGGTTTTGTTACAACTGCGAAAATAATTTGAATGATTTTTTTTTATTATGATCCAAACAAATTCTCACCAAATATTACATATTGTTATTTAGGACGTTGATATTTAATTTGATGCCTCATTTTAAACGGTAATCAAATATTTAATTTTACAATTTGTTTAACCAAGTGGACTGTGCATAAAAAGTTCTATTTTAAATTAAATAGAAAATAAAGAGGAAACAATTAAATTTTATAATATCCGTTAATGCCTAACGGGCTTTCAAGAATCGCAAGCCCATATGTTTATCGTCCTCTTAAATCAACAAAACGAAAAATTGCCTACTCATCCGGATTTGGATGACTTATTTCTTGTGAAATGGTTGTGCTTCTTGGAGTAAAATTAGGAATAGGAAAATAAACAAAAGAAAAGGAAAAGGAAACATTGTGATGGGCACGCGGGAATCTCGAGATCTGCAAGCAATTCTCACCAGTTGTCTGCCATGAGAGGATCGATTTCGAAGCTATTAATGACATTGATTTTAAATATAATTACTTTTCCTGGCAATATAACTAAATAGCACTCCGCTCGGTCGGATTCGAATACAGAATAAATTAAAATATTGCCTAGGCCCCCAAAGATTTGGGGGTTCGATTTTTTCCGCTAGAGCGCAGCATCTCCCGGAGCTATTCTCCTTAAATATAAATGAACCAATCTTCCCACGGAAACACAAGTAATTGTATTTATTGATTCCCCATTCGTTATTTTTCATACGGTTACTTTTACCTTTATCGTCACCTGTATATCAAATGGAACTACCGTACCTCTAAAAAAATACTGGATAAATTAAAGTTCTGAACACGATCTTAACTGCTTTATACCTTAATCAAAATTAAAAAAACAACCAATTGATTTGAGATACCAAGAAATTAATTAAATATAGTATATAATGATATTTAAGGGCGGCTATATTTGTCATCTTCTAAATTTAAAATTGTATCTTCGTGAAAAATTGTGTCTATCTAGCTTGAACATGAGGCTCGCAAATACCAGATCAGACATGACAGGCAGTTTTGTAAAACCGAACGAAACTCTAAAAAGAGCCTATTGAAATTGATTTGGAAATAATAAGGGTATCTTGAGATGTCACGGAATGTACTTTTAAAATTTTAGACATTTTCACGACATGTATCGTAGAACCCAAGTTCCTTATCTCCCTACAATGTAACATTTGTTAATTCACCATTATTATTCTTTTTATTTATTTTTTATTCATTTCATATTTTAATACACCCTAGGAACCTTTCGTGCTATGTTGTAAACAATAGCCTTTATAAAATATACCCTAATAATAAAGTTTTCAACTTTAAGTTTTTCTTAATGTAGCCTTGACTAGTATATACTCTTATTTTATTTTGTGGTATAGCTCGGTGGATTTTATTTCCCCCCCTACATTAAGAAGGTAACACCTACGGTTATACTTTTCGAATTTGTTTGTGTGTGTGTGTGTTATTTTGTTTACTGTCGTTTGCAATTATGTCGAGGAAAATGAAAGAAATACAGTTGCCAATAAGCAGAATCAAGATGATTATGAAGAGTTCACCGGATTGTGAATCAATTGGTCAAGATTCGTTATTCTTGGTTACTAAATGCACGGAAATGTTCATTCAGTATATCAGCCTCGAGGGGTTGTCTAATACCAAAAAGAAGTCCTTAGACTATCAGGGGATATCAGATTTTGTTCAATCCAAACCAAGTTTAAATTTTCTTTCCGAAATTCTGCCTCCCAAGTTAACAGTGGCAGAATGTTTGAAGATTATCGCAGAAACGGAACAGTCTGGGAAAATGGCGTTGATGGAGGATAGCTCTGAAGATGAAGGAAAGACTGATTGATAATTAATGTAAGCTTATGTATGTAATTCATTTTAAATAATAAGGTGTTTCTGAGAAGCCAATTTCATAATTTATTTCTGTCAGTTGTATTGAAAAACGTTGACAATAGTTTAATAAGTATCGTCTATTAATGGCTCATTGAAGGAATTTTGTACTTGTCCCAAATTTAAAATATATCAATGTTTGAGAAATATAGAATGCTAGGTACTTATCCACTATACTTACTGCAGAAGGTTAGACAAGGCTTTTAGACCTGCCATAGATGCCTTTATTGTGGTTGAGTTATGTATTGATGCATGCTGCATTAATCACTTAAATGTTAACATTAGAACGTGCAGTCGAATTTATCAAAATGTATGTGCCTTCAGCTTATTGATGGGAAATACATGTGGTGCATTATTTGCCCATATCTTAATTTCATGGCGTACTGTAAACTCTAGTATTAATTAATAGAAGTTTTTAATTGTTAGCTTTTGTTTCATGTCCACTACAACTGTATTAATGTGATTAAATACCTCTTTTTATGCTACTTTGTAAAATTCAAGCCAGTATATTTTTATTGAAATTTATTCTGGCTGAAGACACTCAATGAAAAGTCCTTAGTGCACTTTTACAATTTTCCGATTTATAATGGTCGAAAAGGATCATATTAAAAAGATTATATTGTAGAAAAAACAGAAAAACATTTGATTCTATTGTAAATTTATATATTTAGATTATGTCAAGCATAGCATAACGTGATATGATTAGTGTTTTTGTCACTATAAAATCCTATTGTAAATAGTATTGTATTTTTTTTCTGTATTATTTCGTTCATTTTGTACGCATTTAACAAATTTAAATTGACATTTAAATAAAATATTTTGTTTGTATTTTCTCAAAACCAGCCGTTTATTACTTACCTATTATTATTAAGTGATGAATAACTTAATTGTATTTGTGTGATTACATTTATTATATTGTATATATCAGAAACTTTTTTTTTTTTGTATTCTGAAACGTAAATATATTTTTAAGTTACTCTGAGTTAGGATGGCTACACCCAGTTGCCTGTTGCAATACTCCCTTGGATTCCTCCTCTGCAATACTATTATGAGTAAAAAGACCTCATCCAATTCCAATCAGCGATCAAATCCCGCAATACTCATCCTTCCGACTTGTATTTACCTCCTCACAAATTTGGTTCATTTGACCGTTCTTTTCTTATCCGTACCACAAACCTTTGGATGAAACTCTATTCCCATCGGTATTTGTTGGTCATCAACTCTCCCAATTTTCAATTCTAGATGTTACCAGTTCCTTAACTCCCTCCTGTCTAACAATTCATAATTCATCATTATTATTATGTATCCCATCTACCTTTCATGCTCTTTCTTCCATTAATTAATAATCCCACAATAATTCCTTTGTTATATTTTATTACGTTCTTCTATATTATTATATGATAATTTTATTTTTTATTCTTTTACTTTAAATTTATTTTATTTACTATTTATTATTAGGTTCTATCAACAAAAATAATTCTGGCAAAAAGATGAATTTAATTTTACAAACATAAAAAATAAACTTATATTAATAATATAAATACTTATATTACGGGCTGATCCCAAAACTAGAGTATGTAATGCTCAGTGTGTTTTCATTATCACAACCACAACTAATTATAACTGGCTAAAACTAGAGAGTAATACTGTGTCTGTTCATTTTGATACCACCACAACTATACTGTCCTTTGTTTTTTTCATACACTCTCACTTGTTTTTATTTTGCCTTCTTGATAAGTTGGATTAAATATTATATACAAACTCCACAATATCTAATATCACAACATTCGGGTCCGCTCCGATTTAAAAATTTTTTGAGCTTGTCGATAAAAATTTTTCATTCCACTTTACTTTTGATTTCACTTTTTTAGCACTTTAACACTTTGCATTTTCTTATTACTAAATGACAAGATCAGATTATGTGTCACCAAAATTTTACATTTTTCATTTCATCCATTTACATCACAAATGTAATTGTACCTTACAGACATCTTAACTTTTAACTATAGTACCATAAATTTATAATTTCCAAGTTTTTACATTGCTGGGTTGACAATATCTTTATAATAATAATATTAATTACTTTTAAATTTCAAACTTTTATATATCTTTTAACATTTACCAACTTGATTGTACAAATTAAACATACTAACATTTTAGTACATTAGAATAAAATTCAATTTCAAAGTTTTTACTTGTGTCCGATTGACATTATTTTCATATAAGGTTTTAATGAATTTAAAATTTCAATTTTTTGTATAGATATTTGATTGTCCAGATAAACATTATACTATTTTAATACAATACAATAAACTTCGATTCAAGTTTTCAGATAGATTTCAACACATTGACAAATTTGATTGTACAAATAAACATACTAACATTTAAACATTAGAATAAACTTCAATTTTTAAGTTTTTACATGTCCGATTGACATTTTTTTTTATATAATAGGTTTTTTCAATTGATTTTAATTTTCTATTGTTTATATAGATCAAGTTTTTCACGTTATCCGATTAGCATTATTTCATAATAATAAAATATAACCTTTTTCTTCTTTTTTTTATAATTATACTCTATAGTATTAAAAACATACCTGAAATTATTTTTCAAGTCTTTCCTTTTATTTATTTTCATGTTATTTCCACTAAATTCGTAAAAGGGAATTTCACTAAAATGATATGAAATTTTATATTCGATATGATATGAAATTTTATATTTTAATTGTATTTTGTTCCTTTATACTTTTTACATCCTCCAATTTAATCTCCCTTCTATTACTTTCATCATTATTTTCTTTTTTATTTGTATCTAAATCATTTTTAATTAAATTTTGTTCATGATCTATGAGTTTATTTTCTGTTTCTAAGTTAACTTCTTTAAAATCATTTTTCTGATTTTCCAGTTCCGGTTTTAAATCCGTTTCTAAAATATGTATTTTTTCATCCATTTCTACATTTAAATCATTGAAAGAATTTTGTAACTGTTGTTCAATTCTTTCACATTTATCGTCAATTTTAAAAAAAAATTCATTATTTTTATCTGCCAATTTATCGTTTTTATTAGATAATTCTAATAAATTTTGTTTATTTTCTTGTTTTAATTTTAATAATAAATTTGTTTCAAGTTTTAAATAATTTTGTTCAAGTTTTAAATAATGTTCGTTAATATTTTCCATCATTAATTTGAACATATTATCCATCTTACTCTTCTCCTTATCTACGTATCTATCAATTATACTTTGCTCATTTGGATCAGTATTGACACTATGCTTATTTTTTCCATGACTGAATTTAACAATATGAATCTTAATCACAAATACAATTTTTAACCTAATCTTTATATCAAATTTAAACACAATTTTCGTGAAACTATCTAAACAATCCTTTAGCCAGATTACTTCGTTATCAGTCCTTACGTTGGGCGCCAAATATTATGTTCTTTAACTTTAAATATATTTTATTTATTATTTACTATTAGGTTCTATCAACAAAAATAATTCTGGCAAAAAGATGAATTTAATTTTACAAACATAAAAAATAAACTTATATTAATAATATAAATACTTGTCTATAAATTTGATTCCTTTTCTTCTTTAATTCTCTTCATTCTTTAAATAAATTAATACTTCTTCTCTTCGTGCTATTTCTCTTCCGTTCTGCTTTAAGTCAATAACCACTAACCAACAAAGTTTTTAAGTTTTTCTTACTCACAATCTCAAGCTAATAACATTTGGGCTGATCCCAAAACTAGAGCATGTAATGCTCAGTGTGTTTTCATTATCACAACCACAACTAATTATAACTGGCTAAAACTAGAGAGTAATACTGTGTGTGTTCATTTTGATACCACCACAACTACTCTGTCCTTTGTTTTTTTCATACACTCTCACTTGTTGGATTAAATATTATATACAAACTCCACAATATCTAATATCACAACAATTTATTCATTATCATATATATATGTATACATACATACACCCTTAGATTAGGCTTGGGCTTTGTTTAATCACCCCCAGTTCTTCAATATTTTTGCAGAATAGTATGGTAAGAACAACAAAGGGGGAAGGTGACATGAGAGGGCTTTTCCGTATTAGTTTGATTCCCTGTTCGGAGACCAAAATATCCAGGACAAGATGTTTTAGCAGCATTTTAGAGGCAAGGATGAGGTCAGAATTACCTACCAAAAACCTCTTCTAAATAAAATGCTCAACTAAACTAAAGAAGTATTAAAGTTATTGGTCTTATGTAAAATATCTAACAATTTGTTTGCTTTTCTTTTCTATTTAATCCCATTGTACAAAATAAATATAGCAGCCCAAGGATGCTAGTTGAAAGTGAATATTTACAGAAATGTCTTGATTTGGAATACTCTCGAGTACTTTCTCCTGTTTAATTTTACAAACATAAAAAAATAAACTTATATTAATTATATAAATACTTGTCTATAAATTCGATTCCTTTTCTTCTTTAATTCTCTTCATTCTTTAAACAAAATTAATACTTCTTCTCTTCGTGCTATTTCTCTTCCGTTCTGCTTTAAGTCAATAACCACTAACCAACAAAGTTTTTAAGTTTTTCCTTACTCACAATCTCAACCTAATAACATGTATTACGGGCTGATCCCAAAACTAGATGAGTATCATGCTCTGTGTGTTTTAATTCTCACAACAGCAACTATACTATAAAAGTTTTTCCATTATAACTAGACCCAGACACTTATACACCAGGCCGGTCCCATAACTAGAGAGAGAATAATTCTGTGTGTGTTTTGATCATCACAACAACCAGTATACTACCTTTTGTTTTTTCCTCTACTCTCAATTGTTTTTGTTTGCCTTCTTGATTCAAGGTTGGATTAAATATTTATATACAATATCTAATATCAGAACATTCGGGTCCGCTCCGATTTAAAAAATTGTTTGAGGTTGTCGATAAAAAAATTTTTTATTCCACTTCACTTTTTGATGTTACTATTCACTTTTTTAGGACTTTAACTATTTGCATTTTCTTATTACTAAATGACAATATCAGATTATGTGTCACCAAAATTTTACATTTTGCATTTCAACCATTTAAATTACAAATGTAATTGTACCTTACAGACAGACATCTTAACTTTTACTTATAATACCATAAATTTATAATTTCCAAGTTTTTACATTGCTGGGTTGACAATATTTTCATAATATAGTATTAATTAATTTTAAATTTCAAAATTTTTTTATAGCTTTTTACAAATCATCTTGATTGTACAATATAAACATACCAACATTTAAACATTAGAATAAACTTAAATTTTTAAGTTTTTACATATGCTTGTTTGACATTATTTTCATAATAAGGTTCCAATTAATTTTAAATTTCAACCTTTTATATATTTTTTAACATTTACAAACCTGATCGCCCAAACAAGCATTCCACCATTTCAATACACCACAACAAACCTCGCAATTTCCAAGTGTTTACATGTCATCCGATTAGCATTATTTCATAATAATAAAATATAACCTTTTTCTTCTTTTTTTTATAATTATACTGTATGGTATTATTTTTAAAATCTTTCCTTTTATTTATTTTCATGTTGTTCCAACTAAGTTCGTAAAAGGGGATTTCACTAAATTGATATGAAATTTTAAATTCGAATTTATCCCAATCCAAAATTTTACCTATTGTATTTTTAAATTTACTTAAGGTTTTTACTGGGTCAGAATTTTTAAATTGTTGAATCTCTAACTTATCATGATTATTATTTACTTGTATTATATCACGATTAATTACCGATTTAGTTTCACTAAAGTTACTCGTTATTTTAATTTTATTTTGTTCCTTTATACTTTTTATAACCTCCGCTTCCTTCTCCTTTTTATTACTTGTCTCCTTAATTTCTTTTTTATATGAACCTAAATCATTTTTAATTAATTTTTGTTTATTTTCGGTTTTGAAGTTAATTTCTTTAAAATCATTTTTCTAATTTTCCAGTTCCGGTTTTAAATCCGTTTCTAAAGTATGTATTTTTTTATCCATTTTATCATTTAAATCTTTGAAAGAATTTTGTAATTTTTGTTCTAATATTTCAAATCTATTATCAATTTTTAAAAAAAATTCATTATTTTTATCTGCCAATTTATCGATTTTATTAGATAATTCTAATAAATTTTGTTTATTTTCTTGTTTTAATTTTAATAATAAATTTGTTTCAAGTTTTAAATTATTTTCGTTAATATTTTCCATCATTAATTTTAACATATTTTCCATCTTACTCTCCTCCTTATCTATGTATCTATCAATTATACTTTGCTCATTTGGATCAGTATTGACACTATGCTTATCTTTTTCCATGACTGAATCTAACAATATGAATCTTAATCACAAATACAATTTTTAGCCCTAACCTTTATATCAAATTTAAACACAATTTTCGTGACACTATCTAAACAATCCTTTAACCAGATTACTTCGTTATCGGTCCTTACGTTGGGCGCCAAATATTACGCTCTTTTAAAAATATCTTTATTTTATTTTTTATTCTTTTACTTTAAATTTATTTTATTACTTTTTATTATCTGATGTTTTTTAGGTTCTACTAACAAAAATAATTCTGGCAAAAAGATGAATTTAATTTTACAAACATAAAAAGATAAACTTATATTAATTATATAAATACTTGTCTATAAATTCGATTCCTTTTCTTCTTTAATTCTCTTCATTCTTTAAACAAAATTAATACTTCTTCTCTTCCGTTCTGCTTTAAGTCAATAACCACTAACCAACAAAGTTTTTAAGTTTTTCTTACTCACAATCTCAAGCTAATAACATGTATTACGGGCTGATCCCAAAACTAGATTAGTATCATGCTCTGTGTGTTTTCATTCTCACAACAACAACTATACTATAAAAGTTTTTAACAATATCTTACAAACTGTAAGATGAGTGAAAGGCACTCATTAGCCCAAAGTAATTTTCCCACATCCTATTTTATAAGTTTGAGAGCTATGAAAAAAACAAAAAAAAAACAAAAACTCCACAATATCTAATATCACAACAATATATATAAATGATTTTTTTTTTGTTAGTATGGAGCGGAGTAGAGAGCTAGGTGCTCACCTGTCATGTCCGCTAACCCGCATTATGATAAAAAATCATTTAGCTTTGTTTTTTATAGAATTTCTAATTACCCTCTTATTTCAAAACAGCAGGAATGTTTATAAAATATCTCTCAAATTGACTGTTAAAACTATATAATCTGTAAGATTAATAAACAACGCGTAGCAAGAATAAAACAATTTAGGAATTAAAAATGCAGCAATTACTTATTTTTTTGGGCAGAATTAGGGGTATTCAATATAAAAAAAATAAATTTTATTAGCTATTTTTGTTGTGGTATAGTTCCCCTTACTATTAGTAATTAACAACAAAAGAAAGAAATATACCAACTGAGCCTGCACGAATGCACAATCTTCTCATTATATATTCGGTGATGATTCATATTAGGAAAGTAATCGACTGGTACAGGCTAGCTCACTTACCTTACATCTTGTGAAACTTAATCATAGCAAACTCGTAAGTTTTTGGAATAGTTGGTTATGCTAGAAGTTGAATAATATCACATTTTATGGGCCCAACAAACTAGGATCAAACCCTTCAATCTGCATTGTTATCTTGACTGCCGGCATTGGAACTCCTACCTGAAGCATTTCGCGATACTTAAACAGCATCTTTCTTTTCTGGGTTCCCTTTTTGATTCTGTATTCCCTTATCTGTCAGAATTTATCCCAAAAATTGAAGAGTTTTTCTAAAATTTTATAAATTTAAGGTTAGTCCTTATTCATTAAAAAACATTAATAATTGACTTAAACCCCCTATATATTCTTCAAATGTTTCCCTGAGTACAAATATGTTGTCCACGTAAACCTTTACATTTTCAAATAAATATTTTTATTTAAATTTTTTTAATGCCTCCAAACTAACAGAGCAATCAAACGGAATCAGCTTGTAGTGAAATGTTTCTTTCAAAAATTGAAACCCTATGAACAATCTACTTGATTTTTCCAAATTAACCTGTAAAAAATACTTTTGAGATCTTAATGTGGCTAAATATTTTGCATTAGAACATTTAAATAAGAATTTTAATATAACTCTTGTTTCGTTTTATCAACTATAATAGGGTCATTCTTTGTTTTATGTTTAAGATCATTGATCCTGACTGGTAACTTTGTCCTAATATTTTTACTCATAAGTAACTGTGAAGGAGAGTAACCCAGGCCTACAACTCTAGAATTTCTGTGATTCATTAAGATTAAACTTTTGATTATAATAGAGACATTTGTTAAGCATGGATTTAACAACACCAACTGTTTTGTCTACAAGCCCGTTGCTCTGAGGATAATTTGGGCTGGTTTGCAATTATTTCAAAACTCCACTGTTTGACAAATTTATTCAAACTACTAGGACAGGAACGGTTATTATCAGCGACAATGATTTTGGGAATGCAAAATTTAGCAAATATTGGCTTAAACACTTTTATTACAGACAGACTTGATTTATCTTCAATTTTTAAAACCTTGATCCATCTTTAGTAGTAGCCAACTACAACAAGAAAATAAACTTAATTATATTCCGCAATATCCATTGCTATTTTGTAAAATGGAATATTAAGGATTTCATGCGAACATAGGGGTTCTTTAATTTTTCTCCTTGGAAACCTTTGGCAAACTTCACTTATATAAAATCAAAAAAAAAAAGGTGAGCCCCATCACCTTTATTAGAGTCATTTCAATCCAGTCACGTATAATGTGTATTATACATGTTTATTGCATTATATAATTTTTACAAAAAATATCAAAACCTGAATATAATGTAGTAACGCTACAGGATATACAAAAATAATTTGTAAATAGATTCAACTGAGAATCTATAATTCTATAATTACTGTAAATTTTTTTAAGGAGCTATGGGGGAAAAAAAACAAATTAGTAAAATTAATTTTTAAGTAGACAAATGAACAACAATTAGCTTTCTTCTTATAAAAGATATAACTTTACATTACCCAGATTTAAATGAAACTTTTTATATGGATACCAGATATTGACTTCAAATTTCACTTCAGTGGAGGGGGGGGGGGTATTACATCAACTTAATAAAGATGGGAATAGAAAATTAATTTATTTTTGTAGTAAAACATTGAAGAGAACAGAGATAAATTATCATTCAACTGAAAAATAATTATTAGGTATTTTACACTGTGTACTTAAATTTTATAATATAATAGCCGGATATAAGATAATAGTCTATAACTTTCCTTAATTTTTATTAAAAACCCTAATAGATTAATTAGATGGATTAATTATTAGGGACCATTGAATATAAATTATGAACATATTCCTGGGTCAAGTAATAAAATTGCTGAGGTTTTGAGTAGGAATCCAGGTGTTTGGACCAATCTTGTTAATTTGACTATGTTCACATTCCTTTAAATTAGTAGCAATTAACTTTGTTAATTTATTACAATTGAAATTAAAAATTAATTAAATTAAAATTAAAAACTTTTCATGAGAGAATAAATTCAATTATAAATTTAAAACCACCTCAGAATGTTAAAGGTCATCAAAAAATATTAGGCATGGTCACTTATTTGAGGAGCCACTTACCTAATTTATCCACCTAATTAAGTGGTTTCACGATTAAAGCAGCTATTGAAGAAAGGCACCATCTTGTAATGGTCATCAATTGGTAACTCAATTGAATAAAATCAAAGATATGGTTGGGAAAATTGCTATGCTAGGTTCCTTCGACCCGTATAAACCTGTAGTAATTCAAGCATGGATGCTACAGGGTGTTTCCTTATCCAAGAAGGGAAACATGAGACTGTAAAAACAATTACACTCAAATTGAGAATGAGCTACTCGCACTAACGTTTGCATTTCAAAAATCCTATAATTTTGTTTATGGTTATCGAGAAGTTACAAGCCTATAAGTTCACCCTTAACATCTATTAATAAAGATCTGAATACAATTAAAAACAACTTGTTGCCATATTCATCTGAATTCCAGTATATGTTTCTAGGGAGTATATGTTCATTACTGATTTTTGTCACCTGTCATATGTTACTATGAATGATATGGTTCGTGCAGTAGGAGTAACACTGTCATTATCAGATATGCTTCTTCAATTCAATTCAAGATGAAGTTTTGAGTAGGAATCCAGGTGTTTGCACCAATCTTGTTAATTTGAAAATTTTCACATTTCTTTAAATTAATTAGAATTAAATATTAATTTTCTTGATTTATTACAGTTGAATATTTTCTTAATGACTTGAAAACCTTACTTATTTACCCCAGAACGTGAAAAATTTGTTTGAACTAAATGTATTAACGTGGTCATATCCAGCTTATTTAAATATATTAAAAACTTTTCCCCTAATGTTTTGCAAATGAAACCATTTAAGAATTGGTAGTTTTTAGGATCTTTCTATATTTTTTCTTGCAGATCTTTATCAAATTTTTGATTATTAAATTTTGAAAATAATGTTTGTTTCTGTTAAGTTTTTTATATTAAACTTAATACCCATTTGCTCAGGATCCTCGCAAGGATTCCTACTCAAAAACTCAGAAATTTGATTACTTGACCCGGAATATTTTCATAATTTATATTCAGTGGTCCCTAATAATTAATCCATCTAATTGATCTATTAGGGAGATTTTCACAAAAATGAAGGAATGTTATAGCCTTATTATCCGTTTGGATATTATACCTGTTTGCAAGCTATAATATTATAAAAGTTTTGTACACAGTGTAAAGTATTTTACTTCTTCAGTCTAATTATAATTTAGCTCAAATCCTTTGCATGTTTTACGACAAAAAGAAATTATTTTTCTATTTCCAACTTTATTAAGTTGATGTAATTTTTTTACCTGCTATTGAAATAGTGTTAGATTTTACAATCGTTAGTGTTTTAACTTCTGCACAATTTTGTTTATTTTTCTCAAAAAAATGTTTTCTTGAAAATGGATGCCTCTGCTCCTCTATCAATCACTTTGCAACTTACATTTCCAAACTTTGTATTTACGACAGGTGAATAAATTTTATTAAAATTTTCTAACAAAGAACTACTTTTTTTATTTAATTTTGTGGTTAATTTTTTTTCAATAAGTGCAATTTTTCAACTCATTGTACATTTTTTTGCATACTTGAGTTTTTTCAAATTTTTCATTCAATTTTTGGTTAAACTATTTTGATTAACCCCTCATTTGGGTTGTAAATATTTAAAAATTATTTTGAAATGTTTCAAATTGGTTTGTATTTTCTGTTTTAAAAGTTTCAAAACTATTTCTTAAAATCATTTTTGTTTTCTTTAAATTTATTTTCAAGATTTCATCTATTTTATATAATGTTTCATCTATGTTATTTAAATTATTCATTAGTTGTTACAAAAGAGTTTGCACTTCTGATTTCTCTGAGCTAACACCATAATAATTTCTAGACTGAATTACTTCAGTGGGTTTTTTAAACAAATGTTTCCTTCATAATTTTAAACTACTCTATTCTCCTCGCCAACAACAATCTCAGGAATTCCCAGAATGTCCATTAGATTCTGTTCACTTGTTTCCATTTTCTCCCCATCAATTATAATAAAATCAAACTAAAATTCTGAGTATTTAGCTGTCATGGTTAGTTATTATTAAAAAATAGATCCACGCTGGTTGGGCACCAAATTGTAACGTTCTCATCACATACAATAACTAAAATCGTCTAATTAATGTTTTTTATTTAATCTTTTTGGTTAACTTACCTGATTTGAGTTTTAATATGAACTAGGCTTATGAATATTAAGAAAACAGACTTGTGAAGAATTTAAATTGATTTAAAATTAACTAACACTTATTAAACTATACAATAATTCTACTTAACTCATTTTAAAAATTTATACAATTTAGGAATTATGTAACTTTAAAAGCACATGTGCACATTGTGGCTATAGTTTTTTATATTTCCAAGAAATGCATTTGTATTCTAGCGAGCGATTCCCCTTTCAGTTTTTTTTACCTTTTGTTTACCCTTTCATCAATATCTCTCTTACCTCTTTATTCTGTGTCCTGGGCTGCGATGAAAGGTTGTTATGTACAGTTTATAATGAATAATTTTTTTTTTAAAAAGTTATCATTTTATAAGATCTCAGGGAGTTATCGGTTCTAATTCATAATTTTGTTTTTAATTTCCATCGTAATTAAAAAAAATGGAAGAATCTCAGTAGTAAGGGTTTTGCTGGGGTTCTGGAAACAATTTTTGTTAGTTTTAATGACTTTTTATAATTAAATCCCACTAAAAAGTCATAAAATATATTACACATTACTAATCAGGGCATAAGATGAGTTAATTTCATACCCTATGCCAGTAGTTACCGAATGGGGGACCATAAAACAGGAAAGTATTTTTTGGTTAAACTATTATATTGACTAACCCCTAATTTTGGTTGTAAATATTTAAAACTTATTTTGAAATTTTTCAAATTGGTTTATATTTTCTGTTTTAAAAGTTTCATAACTATTTTTTAAATATTTATCTAATAAAAAATGAGGGGTCATCAACCAAATACTTAGTTATTAAAAAGAGAATATATTTTTTTTAAATAATCAAATAAAATACTGTGGTGACTAATTCCTGATGCCAGTCAATGGAAAATGTTTGATAAACTGCTTTTGAATGGGTATGTAGATAAAAATAATTAAAACAAAACTTGGGAAATCAAACAAAGTAGTTAATAAAATCATCGAAACCCTTGTGTGATACCGAACAATTAACTAATTTCTATTATTTAAATTTTGAGTATTCAGGAAGGGGCTCAGTAATAAAAATTACAAGTTATAATTTTTGCACACATTTATTTTTTTTATTTATCATTATTAATATAACAATAATTTATTTACAGAAAAAAAATGGATGAATTGCCATTTGTTTTTGTTTTTCTTTACAAATTTATTCAATATTTACACACATAAAACTCATTTTACCCTGTTTATGGATACAATTATATTTTTATACTACAGAGTTACAACACAAATACAAATATATCTATCGTATACGAAAATATATGACTAGTACTCTTTGTTAGCATGATACTAGTGGTTAACTTATACTACAGAAATACGTTCAATAGTTCATTTTAATATTTAAGATTTGGTGTATGCATATATATATTTATATATTGTGTAATATGTAAAATAACGCCTACATATTGTGTTATAAATTATTTTAACTGGTTACATGTAAGCATTCATCGCTTACAAACATCTTAAACCGTGTAATAAATAAGTAGTACATACATATAAACATATATATATATATATATTTAAATAATTACTTGATACATTTATATACAAATAAGACTAGATACATAAATTATACCTAAGGAACTGATGTCCACTCACTGGGGTTGACTCCTACAGGTGACAATCATGTCATCAACCATTGCATAATTTAAAGTTTCATATTTTACATTACTCTTATATACAGCTATTTCATCTACCTTATAAATAATGGCAGTTATAAATATGGCACATCATTTACAAATAACTTAAGAAATATTTACACAAACAATTACTAAACAGTTTTTTTTTTTTTTGCATGCATATTCACACACATCTGCAGTCATTTGTGATATGATATATATATATATAATTGCATAATGTTCAAATAAAAACTCATATTGTCAATGATTACGTATATCAATTATAAATAGTGATAGCAATACATATTACAAAACAATTATGTACAAATAGATATTTCATTACCATAAATACTGAAGTTTTTCTGGTAACTCAAAACCTAATAAATAGCACCTTGGAACTCTATAAATGTTGTTTGGTATGTAGTTTTTTCTATATAATATTAAATATGTAAATATTTTTAGGTATATAAATACGAAGTCATTTTGTTTTTACAGTAGAAGAGTCAATAAATTACATCCTTAAATCTGAACACTTTTTAAAATTAAGATATTTTTATTTATTGTTTAAAATTGCCACTTATAAAGGTGGTAATAAATTTGTATAGATGTTTTTTTCTTCTGTTTTACTAATTCACAAGTTTAAAGGTTGTGTTTTCAAGGAGCAAATGTTGAACAGATGGCTGTTGGTTTGTAAACAAACACCTCCCCTTTTGCTTAAAAAAGAGCTCCCACCAGCTCCCACATTTTTTTCTTACAATATTTATTCAAGGAAGAACTCTCTTCTCAGATTATATATTTTTGAACAAGATAATCGTTTATGAATCAAAGTATTCAACTTTATTTTAATTTAAAATGTGTTAATGAATCTGTTGAATTGAAGAATTTTATTGCATTAAATGCTTGAAGAGTACACAAGTGTATTAAACCAAAGCACAAAAAAAATATCTTTAGTTTGATAATATGATAATGCATATAGTTAATGCGACTTGTGTTTTAAAATGGGGATATTTAATTGGTCATGTTTCTAAACTTATGAGAAACATTTCTATGGCTGCCAATATGTGCACATTTCTGTCGAGCAATCCTATCTGTAAAAAAAAAAACTGAAAATAATTTAAGTTCAAAGGGATGTTATTAAAATCTATGTTAGCAGGAATATATTTCAAAGTGATTTTCCCAAATGATAAATTAAAATATTTTTAAATTTTACAATTTTTCTACATTGTGTGGTGAATGGACCTATGGGTTATGTCACTAAGGTTTGAGTTGGATTATTTATCTACCAAATGGGGGTCAAACGAATAAAAAAAAGTGGGCTAAGGAGGAACCAAATGTTTCCTTTCTTCTGATACTTGACTAGTCAGGAATTTTTACACTTTCATTGCTCCTTGCTCATTCTAAAGGAAAATTATCAGAAAGTGAATTCAGACCCAAAATTTTACCCGAAACCTGTTGCTTATCCCACAAGAAACAACAAACAGAGAAGAGAGTTCTTTAATTACAATTGACCTATTTTTCATTGGTTTGCTCAACAAATGCTACTGATGACAAAATATATTCACAATTATTTTTCTGTTTGAATTTGATTTCTCTGGCCTATTGAATAATACATCATTACCAAAGATTTAAAATTCTACATTTACAAAAATGTAGAATGCCCCTACTGGAATCAAAATTTGTAGTACAGTTCCATCACTCGCGTTTTTAAGAAAGAGGTTTCTTTTGTGAAACAAAATAGACCTTTTTTCTCATGATCATTTAAACACGCTATGGTAATTTTTTTAGAATCCAGAGTATAGTACAATCAAAGGTAACACTATAAATGCACAGAAGTCAATTTTCAGTATACTTAATGATGTCTGTTTCCTGAGGTGAATATTTTTTTATAAACTTTCATACTCGTGCCATGACTTGTGTTGGGAGAAACTTGTGTCCGCTTGTGATGGCCGCTGGCGACCACATGACATGACTGCCAGCGTTTCCCCCCGCATGGCAGACCTTTGTGGCTAGACTGGGCCATAGTTGCTCAGCGGCGTGGCCCTCTGCTGTCATACATGGCTCAACGGCCCTTTGTAAGGGTACTGGTGGAAGGGAGCAACATGTGGTCCACTGAGCAGACTCGAACTTGCAGCCACCGTTGATGCAGCCAATAAAGGCTTCTTCCGCTGCTTGGCATCAGGTCTTGGAGCAGGTACACACAGACGTCCCCACAAGCGTCGCCATGATCCAAGAGTCTTTCCCGTCCATATCCAAACTCCTGAAGTTATACCGACTGCCAGTGCCATAAAGTATTTCAGCATTATTATTGAATACATTGGTCTCAATCCAGGTTCCCTACACGGGCAAACAAATGGTGATATCCATTCTTCTTGCAATGAGCTCTCGTATAAGTGACATCCTATTACAATAGTAGCCGGCACTGTATAAAGAACAGAAAATATTCCAATACGAATCATTAACTTCTCCAGCTTATTCGTTTTAGCTCTCCCTCCTTGTTGCTTTATGACATTTCTTATCCTAAAAAGTGATACGAATCCACCGAGAAGAAAGGACGTCCCCAGTAATAAATAGACCAGTAGAGGGCCTAATACAAACAGCCTCAGGTTGTCAGAGTTAGTCGAACCGACGTAACAGATTCCTGCCACAGGATCACCATCAACCCCCTGCATGACTAAAACTCCTACAGATTTCAGAGTTGGAATAAGCCAAGCTGCCAGGTGGAAATACTGAGAGTAACCAGCGATAGCTTCATTCCCCCATTTTAGCCCTGCTGCTAGAAACCAAGTGAAAGAAAGTACCACCCACCAAATAGATGAAGCCATGCCGAAGAAATAAACTAATAAGAATACTAGTGTACAAGGAGTAGGCCCTGATGCGTGGTAACGAATGAGACGTCCATCACAAGCTACTTCTTCATGTCCCAAGGCCACTCGTGTCAAGTATCCTAAACTCACCATGAAGTAACACGCAGATAAGAACACTATTGGCCTTTCCGGGTATTTAAACCTTTCAGGGTCTATTAAGAAAGTCGTTAATGTCATCAGTGTTGAGATACAGCATAGAGCAGACCAAAGTGTGACCCAGACAGATGCGAACTCCCGCTCTTCGTGAGAGAAAAACAAACCTTTACACGGGTAGCCGCAGTTGGGGACATGGTTCACCGACGTCCGGTTGTACAAAAATGGGTTGTCCATTTCTATTGGCACTAAAGGCGAGTTGCAACGGCACGTGCAGTCCTTTTCGTGGCATTTCCGGCCTCGACATTTAGGCGTTTTCTTGGTCGGCTTCGGCGTCGGTTCTGTTCGGTTGTTCATCTCCATACAAAGGGTTTCAGGGTCTTCTCCTTTGACAGGGAACTTCTCGCAGGCCATCCGCTCCGGCCACTGGAAGCCGTACTGTAGCATTATGGGGGCGCAGCCGGACCTGGCCCGTTCGCAGACCGACCTGCACGCTGGCAATGGCTTGTGGTAGTCGACGATACAGATGGGTGCATAGACCGAGCAGAGGAAGAATTTGAGGTCCGGCGAACACTTGATCTCTACCAGGGGCCAGAACTGGTGGACTTCGAGGCCTGCTTCGTCCTGGCTGTCGTGGTTGAGATCGTTGGGCATGGAGGTGAGGTTATATCCGATCCCTCGACACATGGGGATGGTGATCTCCTCGCAGCGCTTTCCTGACGGAGGGTCGAGGATGGGGGCCAAGTCCGCAGCGGCAACTCCCCGCAGCACGGCCAACAGCACAGCTACCGTCAACGCCACCATTCTCGGCTACCCTCTCATCTGCAACAAAAAAAAAACCCACATTAGTATCACAATATACCCACTTTATAAATAAATTAAGTTTCACAAATATTTAACACAGTACACTGATAGGTAAATAGTTCAACAAGGATCCCTTGCTATTTTTTTGCAATGTATCAATCATTACTATCAATTGAAAAAAATGTATATAGACATGGCAGAGCCAGAACCGTTAGCCTACTTTCTAACGACTTAAAGTATTCAATACATATATACTTAAATTACAAAAAGAAACGTAATTTTTATAGTTGCTTCTCAAAGTTCATTCTTTTGTATTTATTTATGAATCACCTTTGATGTATTATGAACCTCAAGTTGCATAGCTTCTGAGCTAGAGAGTGTTAAAAGTAAGTGGGTTAGCTTAACCAATACCTTAACCTATCTTAACCAATACATGTACGGCAAGTACATAGTGTAGTTGTATATTTAATATTTGCTATTTATTGCGTATTCATTAAATATTTACTGCGTACCATAGTGCTAAATTTTCTAGAGCATACGTTTAGAAATGAATACATCAGGGAATGAGAAATTAATGTTTGATGAACTTCTTTCCTTCAATATAAGACTCTCCGGGATGGTTACGTTCGGCCTTAATTGATTTATTATTATTATTTTGCTGAAGCAGAAAGCTATATGGACGGCTCAGGTATGATAACATTTAGGCCGGTGATTGATTTTCTTCCTGCCTTGTGCTAAATCAATAATCGTCTTACTCGTGCCCGTATGAGAAGAAAGAGACGTGGTGTAGTTGAAGCACAGAAGTGATTTTATGGTTCAATTGGAAATCGCCTGGAACCAGAAGTGTGACTGGAGAGCATAATTGGATGATAGATAGTGTTGACAAGGGGGGCCCTGATTGGCTGAGGCCCAAGTGGTATTAGGCCTTCTCGACCAATCAGCTGCAAGCGAATGAGCGGAAACGCTATCTTCCGTCTCTTGAATCTCTATCTGTGACTCATATATCATATGAGCTACACATCGATTGGAAAATTGAAACGTTTAATGTGCAAGGGTGTTACTCGTGAGGGGGGGGGGGGGGCTACAGTTTTCACAATTTTGTTTAAAATGGATCATTTAACAAGACCCTAAGAAATTCACGAGAAGGAGCGAAATGTTCTGTGAAAATAATACGAATTAATTGCCATGGCTGTGGAAGAGCACCCAGCGGTGTACTCCGACGCCTTGCTCGTTGTTGATTTAAATTAACTAAATAACGTACAACTCTGCTCTCTTGCAAACCTGTATTTTAATATATCACCAGAGTTTGGTCAAAAGGGTCTAAGTCCTTTTTACGAAGATAAGCTTTGTATGCCTTCTTGACCAAAATAGTCTCAGACGAGAGAGTCTATAGTCTAATGATCCAGGAAGGAAGAAATACTTTGACAGGATTTGTAATGATTTTTCAGAAGTTAGGTAAATCTTGTAAACTTCACAGTTCGACTTAAAAGCCATTTTGACCAAACGCCAGTGATGTATGTATAGCAGGCGAATGCGCTTGTAAAACAGAAATACAGACCTGCGTGCGGACAGCGTTGGACGTTATTCACTGATTATAGAATATAGTCTTATACAGTATTGTGTGTTTATTCGTGTCTTCTCTAAAACCTTTTAAATCGTTGAGAAATGTCCCGTTGTTGATGACGCAAGGAGACTTCGTATCATCTCATAATTCATTTTATGGTTGAGCCTTGGATATAAAGGGTGTCACAGAATTAACGCAAGATTTGATTTAAATAGAAAACACAGTTTTTAGTATTTTTGTTGTTATTTTTTTATTGAATTATAAAGTAAATAGGATAGGGTTATTTATGGAATAACGCATCGGGCAAATGGCATTTACGACTTTGCTGGCACATACGCACTCTTTTGTCGAAATTTTCTATGACCATTTGGCATTAATGTGGTTGAATTTCGTTGATGCAGCGTTGAATTTCCTCTTTTAATGCACGGGTGGATGTGGGCTTGTTGACATACACCTTTGACTTCAAATAACCCCATAAAAATAAATATAAAGGTTTTAAATCACACAATCTAGGGGGCCAATCCTGATCACCGAAACGAGAGGGTACACGACCTGGAAATGTCCCATCCAGTATTTGAATTGTTTCATGGCTGTATGGCAAGTGGCACCATCTTGTTGAAACCACATATTGGCCACATCAATATCATCCAATTTCGGCACAAAGAACTGTGTTTACGACGCCAAATTGATGTTCCTGGATTTTGAACAACACTCTCACGCACTGCTTCGATATTGACATTTGAACGGTTTGTTTTTGGACGACCAGTGTGTTTAGTGTCTCCGACTGATCCAGCCTCCCTGAATTTTTAAATTAATCTCTTCACAGTTGATGAAATCAAAACACTATTCCGACCATATTTTGTATGAAATTTTCGCACTGCGGCCGCCAAACTTTCATTTTTTTTTTTCTTTCATAGCCCCTTTAAATTTACAGATAATTATATATAATTATAGATCCTCAGGCAAATCTATTCACAAATTATTTTTGTATTTCCTGTAGCATCGCTACAATTCACTTAATAAATAAAAAATAATAATTAAAGCATCTACCGACGGGGTAGATGCACGAGACGGTAGAATAAGTCAGTGGACACACAATAGCAATATAGATACTCTAGATAAATTATAAGATATTAACAAGCCATGCGCAAGATGGGCAGCGAAGTAAATCATTTATGCTGGAAAGATGTGTCGGCAATGACAAATGACGAAGGAACTCAAAAACACGTGGCTGTTCTCGTGTTCGGCCTACACATTGTGCATGAGAACACCAACCACCCTCTTGAATAAATGATAAATGTTCGCTTTTTATTTATAACGAAGCTCGAGTCGATGTTTTTTTTTGCGGTTTCCTCTCTAGGTTTATTTTCATAGCAAAACCGATATATCATACAATCTGCTTCACGTGGATTTATTACGCCCATACGAAATCGGCCGAGTCTACAAGCTACTACAGAAAAATATTATAGCGTTCGCATCTCAATGTGAGCGATTTATATTTCCGAGCGAAATTTCACGGGCTAGGTTCGACAAAAAAATATATAATAATTTGTTCACACTGATGACCATATTATATCGCAAAGCGTTACTTTCTATAAATAAGCTGTTCTGAGGTTATGAAGAGATACATGGGTTCGACTCTCGGCTTCCTTGAGGAAACTTTCCGGTGGGATATTGGTCTGAATCATTTTTTTTCCTTTCTCAGCTCTCAAACTTTGGAAATGTAGGATGAGGGAAAAAATAAAGGAAAATTTATTTGGGGTGAACCATTTTTTTTTTTTTTTTTTTCCCCATAGCCCCTTTAAATTTACAGATTATAGATCCTTGTAGAATTATACACATTTATAGATCCTCAGGCGGATCTATTTACAAATTATTTTTGTATTTCCTCTAGCATCGCTACATTATATATAGGTTTTGTTATTTTATTAAAGTTATATAATGAATAAACAAGTATAATGATACACATTATACGTGACTGGACTAAACTGACTAATAAAGGCGATGAGGGGTGAACCATTCCAGACGAGAGAATACTAAAAAGTAGTTCCTATACGAATGAATCGGGAGTCAGATCAGTGACCTACGAACTTTTTACATTCACTGTGAAAAATTAGACAAATCATTAAAAAAAAAAAAGAAAAAAATTACAGTATCCAGTTATGAGCAATTGACACAACTAGTTTTTCACGCCCGCATTTTTTGGGTGAAGTTGGAATAAGAAAAAATCATACAATTATCTGATTTTTCACACAAAAAAAAAATCAATTTGTCGTGCTTTCCCCCGTTACCATCGATTTATCAGTTTATTTATTCTATTTGCCTCAACAAAATTTATTGCTTATATAGCCCTGCACTTTGGGTTTGATTCCCATCTATGTGCTCCGTCATCAGTTCATAAATACATTGCCAAAGTAATGATTTGTACATTATTTTTTTTGTTAAATTAAAAGGTAACATGATAAACCAACGTCTTATATGTTATAGAAACAGGGCGGAACGTTAAATCTTTAACAGTTCCTGAGCTTTTGAAAAATCTCAAAAGTTAGAGAACCGATTAAACGAGACGGATTTTTATTGATCTGTATTGATATATTGAAGGTAACCAGGGCATTTCGGGGCAATGTTATATAATATTTCGATATTTTTTAATGAAATCATTTTATAATAAAATGAATCGTTAAAAAAGAACTAGTGAGCTAAAGGAGACACTCTTCTCAGTCTAAATGAGCCAAGAGAAACTGTTCGCTAACGAGGGGCGAAGCCCGGCAGAAGACAACTATGTTAATTATGCCAACAGGTTTTAATCATTGGCTGCGATAAGGTGCTCTGTCGAAGAGCTGTGTTTATTCTTCGATAGCATCTGCTCCTCCTGCTGTTGTTGCTGGCCCATGCAGAAGAATTATAATAAAACTAAAGATTGACGAGTTAATACTGACGGATCTGCCTTTCTGAAGTTGTTATAACTGACAAGTTGACAGCGGCTTCTCCTCAAAGTCAAGATAAAAATATATTTTTAAAGAATTAAAGGAGATTAGGCTAAGCTGACTAGCAGCGAGTCGAAATCCATTGTTTAAAGGATAAAAAGATTTATTCGCTTGATACCGTCCGTGTTTTTTTCCGTAGAGGCATGCTATTCATTTAAGCTCTTAGGTATTTCTGGATTAAAAATAATTATCTCAGCTAATAACGTGGTGTAGCTATCATATTTAGGCTGATGTGTTCGGTAGGACGTGCGTGCAGGGTTTGGGCTACATTACTATTTATCTACAACAATGCCTGCTTACAGATCAGTAAAATATTTTATAGCCTACTAGCCGTTGAAAGCGGTAGACATTCTTTTAGAGGATGTTATGATTTTCATCAGATTTATTTAACGTTTCCAGTATGATATGTATGCCTTATAGTACAAGGGCATGGAGTTGGCTCTATGATATGAAACGTCAGCCGTGAATAAATTTGGCCGAAGGTGAGCCCAATCACCTAGTCCAGGCTGTTGATTTGTAAATTTTAACTGTAAACAGATAACTGTTTTTGTATTCCTACCCTTCTTACAATGCATATGTTACTATAGAAAAATGAGCCATTAAATCACCAATGTATATATGTAAGTTTGAACGTTACCGCCAAACTTTGGCACATGTTAGGTGTCTCAACAGAGGGAGTTAGTATCAAAGAAGGCTCCGAGCTGTTAACCTCGTGAATAGCCATACTTTTGTTAAGACAATTATAAACGCTTATTATATTGATTCAGGTTAGTTTTAAGTTTTATTTGTTTATTGTAATATTTTTAGCGCCAGCTAATGTGTACATATGATAAATATTACAGTTCTAAACTACATCTGCAAGTGTTCGATTAATAACCTTACAACCTCCACTTCCTTTAAGTCTCTGAATTCGAAACTTACATATATTTTCATTGTTCATAATTTGTTAAAAATGTTTGAAAAAAATGGGTTGAGGAAAAAAAATAAATAAATAAATTCGATGAAAATCTAACATTTCTCTTTCTTCGTCAAACCAAGCCGATATCACAAAGAATACAACCAGTAGAATCTACTGTCGAATTCACTATGAACTAATGACATGTCTTATTTGATCCATTCTAGATTCAACCTAGTGGTGGCCAAAAAAATCATTATATTTTTGATGTCGAATGTACATGGCTAATAAAGTATTGCTATTTAAAAAATAACAATTCGTGTAGACAAAGTCAGTACCTAAAATGACTTCTAGGACCCCCCTCCCTCTCTGTGTAATAATAAAAGCTAATTCTAGTCCGGCGGTGAGGTTAGTGAATGAACCACTCTAGAATTAATACTAACCAAAAATCTGGATATAAATTCAGTGTAGTCATTTGAGAGAGAGAGAGAAAACAACAATTTATTAAGATAAAATTACAATCTGCCTTTTATTAGGCAATGAGTAATTGAGATAAGTGTCATCATTCATACCATATTTACAATTCATCATTCACTCGCTCATTCATACAATATTTACAAACAGCCCAGAGGCCCCCCAAGTCCACATGGTTGTCACCTCCCTCGCATGCGAAGGAGGAAGCGGAGTCTTGGGGAGTCCCCCACGCCCCTACCTCAGCCGCATCACTGGATAAGAGCCAGCGGAGGCTGACCAAGAGCGCGAGTAAGTGTAGTCATTTAAAGGTAGATTTTAAAATAACCCTTAAATATCAATAAACGATCATTTAAACTATGGCTATTTCATTCATTCAGCAATCCTAACATAAATGAATATTAGTCACGCAAAAATATGTCCCTGAGACATTAAAGTTAAAATGATTGGATTACGCTAAGCCGATTAAAAAAAACAACATAATGTAGAATTGTATTGTTTTTTTGTGGCTTTTGAGGGGTAAATTGGCCCCCTCAGAACCTAAATTAAAAAAACACCGATAACAGGTGGGCTATTTACAGGTAGCCACTCTTTATTCAACCCGCTAGAAGTACACGGTTTTCGAGAAACTACTTACATAATTGTTCTGATATAATGTTGAAGCGAACTCTTATTGCTACTGTTACACCGCCACTATATTCTTTATATCTGGATATTTTCGTTTTGTGAGCTGTAACAAAATTTAAATAAGTTATTAAAGTGTCGTTTTCTGTTTTAGTAGTGTAATATTACTACTTTTCTTTTTTTTTTTATTAGTGGAAAGGGGCGAGTATTGACTAAAGAAAAAAAAGAGAGAGGCAGGGCTTTTAGGGGGAAGCGAAACTTAAATTGCAGGACCGCAATCATAGAGAGAACAATTTGAGCTTTTATTCCTATTGTAGCGGTGAGCCATTGCTCTAATTAAACCCTACAAGTGACCATAATCCGCTCGCTTTCATTGCCTGTCCCTTTCTTTATTCGTTTTAAACCCAACTCTTTTTTTTTTTTTTTTGTAACAACTGAAAATATTCAAAGAGAGAAAGAGCCGATAAAATATTTTTCTTTGGAAAAATAAAAGTACTTTTTGTCTAGGAAATTAATTAATTACTTTATTGTTAAGTGTTCCCGCAAGACAATTGGTGATTATGTGTGGCGTAAAATACAATAGAGAGAATTATGATAGTATTTGTCTGTGTTGTCAAAGATATAACGGTGACACAAGCGCAAAAATAATTTGAAAGATAATAAGACAAGCGCATACAATTTGTGTGGACGACAATCCTTTTTTTATTTTCCGACTAAAATTTTTTTTTTACATCAATTCTGAACTAACTTTTATTTTTTGGAGTACAAATGAACGACATTAGTAGATAGAAAATGAAAGGTTGAAAATATTACTAAAGCATCAACTACAAGTTTTTTTTTAATTCTTCTCTTTATTTGCTAATCATTTTTTTTTTTTTTTTTTTTTTTTCTTACATAGATATTTTAAATTTACAGATAATTATATATCATTATAGATCCTCAAGGCGAATCTATTTACAAATTATTTTTGTATTTCCTGTAGCATCACTACATTATATACAAGTTTCGTTATTTTATAAAAATTATATAATGAATAAACAAGTATAATGATACACATTATACGTGACTAGACTGAACTGACTAATAAAGGTTAGGGTCTCACCTTTTTGATCAACCTTAAAACTAACTTACATACTAATTCTCTAGGCCATGGGTCTGTAGTCAACCAGGATTAGACAATACTTTCCTTTTTTTTTTTCTTTTTTTTCCATATTTCTTTAAATATAAAAATAGGATAAGGATCTTGGATTGGTAATAGCCTTTCACTAAGGGAAGTCCCATTTGAAGGATGTGTGTAGAGGATGAGGAGTGTGGAGGACCTCGGGAGAGGTGTTGTGGGTGATATCGGGACGGTGGTGAGAGTCCACCGAGGGTTGAGCCTAGGGGTCTAGGCCATGGGTCTGTAGTCGACCAGGATTAGACAATCCTTTCATTTTTTTTTTTTTTTTTCTTTCATAGCCCCTTTAAATTTACAGATAATTATATATAATTATAGATCCTCAGGCGAATCTATTAACAAATTATTTTCGTATTTCCTCTAGCATCGCTACATTATATACGGGTTTTGTTATTTTATAAAAATTATATAATGAATAAACAAGTATAATGATATACATTATACGTGACTGGACTAAACTGACTAATGGGGCTCACCTTTTTGATCAACCTTAAAACTAACTTACATACTAATTCTTAACCTAATTTTTCCCCAACAGTCTGTTGCCATCGATGCGGGAGGGGTGGTGGGGTCATAGTGTTAAACACTGGGTTTGTCAGGTGCTGCAACGAGTCAAAAAACTTAATGTGTCCCCGGTGGATGAACTCACCCACCGACGGCACACCAAGCAACGGGTGCAGGTCAGCGTTCTTCAACCTCTCTTGAGAGGTATGTCTGACCACTTTTCGCATGATCCCATTTTGGAAATGTTGGAGACATTTGGCTGTATTGTCAGTCAAGTGGGTAAATAGCGGGGCACCGTACAGCAGAGCTGGCCGGAGGACACATTTATATATCATCAATTTGAGACGAAGCGACAGGTTGGGTGAAGTTAGCAAGTGCGATAGATAGCCTTTGTCGTAATTTTTTCTATTTTATTACTAAAATGAGTAGAGAAATGGAGATGCCTATCCATTTTTATACCCAGATAGTGCATTGAGAAAGAAACTTTAGTCGAAGAATTTGATGTGTCTTCTTCTGATGTCTTCGGTGATGGTGGGGACCTCGAAGTTTTCGTGGATGTCAGGAGCCTTCATTTCACGATGGGGGTATGCCATAGTGGTGTGCGCAGGATGTTGTCCTGGAAGCTCTGGAGTCTAGTTATGGTGCTGGTGTGGAGAAAACGGAAAAGCGGAGTTCCAAACAGCACTGCTGGCCTCAGGACGCTCTGATATATGAGCAGTTTCAGCCTCAAGGATATAGCCGGGCTTGTGATGAGATGCTGAAGAGAGTAGTAAGTACTGCGCACTCTTTTCAGCTTCTTCTGCAGGTGTGTGCCGAACGCCATGAGTCTGACTAGGTTGATGCCTAGGTCACATATGCTATTGGCAAGTTTGCAATCAGTCTCGTCTATGTTGAAGCTGGGTGGAAGCTTTCTTTTCCCATGCTGGAACGAGAAAACTATCCCTTGCGTCTTGGCTGGGTTTACCTGAATGTAGACAGCTCGTAGCCTGTCGGTGATTAACTGACTGGCGCCCTCTGCAGCCTTTAGCGCTTTCGCTGGGCTGAGAATGGTGCTGTAGACCCCTATGTCGTCCGCATAAGCCGCTACCTCACAGTTGGATTATGATGCTCCTACTATGTGCGCGGTGTAGATGTTGAATAGTAGGGGTCCCAGCACCGACCCTTGGGGAACTCCGACGATGAAATTTCTTCTAGCGTTTGATATGGCTGATATTCGCACAGAAAAGGTTCTTCCAGCGAGATAGGAAGCCATTATGTTCTGTAGTTGCGCAGGAAATTCGTCGATGCGAGGAGTCGAATGCTTTCGAGCAATCAAGGGAGATCATCGCAGTGACTCTGTTGTTTCGCATGTTCGTTGCAACGTGCCACTGCAGTTTCACCAGATTTCAGTCCGAACTGAGTCCTGTACTGAACCCGGTCTGTTGAGTTGGGATAATGTCTTGTGTGTCACAGCGTCTGGTGAGATGGTTGCACAGAATCCTCTCGTAGATCTTTGACAATTAGGTCAGCAGACTGATGGACCTATAGTGAGCTGCCTAATATGCACTTTTGGCCGGCTTCAGAAGTGGGACGATGACGGCGTGCTTCCACGTCTGGGGAAAATAGTGTAGTCTCAGAGAAGAGTTGACGATGTTCACTATGTGAGATATCCCTTTCCGTGGCAGCTGCTTCAGAAGGATGTTTTGGATGTCATCATCCCCTGGTGCTTTGTAGCCTCTGGTGCGGCGAATGATTGCTGTAACTTTTTTTTTTTTTTGTAGTCACTATGCAAACTGCGGAGACGGTCACCCCATATAGAGCTCTTCCACTGGATCATCAGAAATGTAATCTGGGTAGTTAGAGCGTTTAGCACAGGCCTCAGGTCTTTGTTTTTCGTCCGGAATCACCTGTTTTTGATATTATTACGTTGCCGTATCAGTTGCATGATGTGTTCCGGTGGCTTCCTCAGGGAAGTCGGTACCGGGGCAAACTTCGGTATGGTGGCATCAGCTGCTCGGACTATGGTGGCCAGCAACTGATAGATGGCGTTGTCAATATCCCAAGTATTTCTCAGAGGCGCAATTGGGGGCAATTCGGCACTAATGATATGCTTATATTGGGCCCAATTGGCGTCTCGGTACTCATATCTTATAGCAGGTGGCTCTGGAATATTGCCTTATAGCTCGTAGAGAATAGGCCGATGATACAAAGATTCAAAGTCGAGCGCCGAGCAGCCGGTGACCCGATGAGGTTGTTGGGTTAGAAATAAGTCCGGTGTGGAGGTCCTATCTGGGTCGTCATATTGTCTAAATGTCGGTACGCCTGGGTGGATGACTGTGAACGGCGTCTTGATAATATGTCTGCCGAGGGCGTTAGCGTTTGTTCCACTTCACCAGCTGTGATTGGCATTGAGGTCTCCAATAATGACGTGCCTTTAGTCTTTTCTGATCTGGGTGATTAGGAGCCTGGCTGTCGTCAGATTTGTTCTTGGCCTTCTGTAAATCCCAGTTACAACGATATTTCTAGTCAATCGGAGTTGGAGGGTGACTACGTAGTGGTTCCCGTCAGGTGGCACCAATGGGTCAAAACGTTTGCATGGCACTCCCTGCTGACTAGAATAGCCACACCCCTTGAGATTGTTTCCGTGTCCTGCCGGTAGGTAGAGTAGCCTGGAAAACGACAGTACCAGCCCTTCTTGAGTCTGGTATCTGTTAGAACTGCTACATCTGGGTTATGACAACGTAAGATAGCTTCGACATCGCCTTGTTTGGGCCGAGGCCACAAACGTTATAATTAATAAAGTGTTATCTACAAAATGTATCGATGAATATAAATAAACATCCAATAGTCAAAAATATTACTTACATATGTAAATTATCTCAAAAAATAGGGAAAAGTTCTACTAGCTTCTAGTTTTTATTTATTTTTTTATTTTGTCAATTGACTTAAAAAATGTTATACTATACTATACTATACTGTAATATATATATATATATATATATACTATAAAAATTAAAATTTATGTACTAAACGAATATTTTATTTATTTAGAGCTACAATGTTTGTCATTTGTTTTTATACCAAATGTATTTACATATAATGCATACGATTGTTTTGTGTTGGGTTACAATTGAAAATAAATTGATTTTATTTGAATAAGTTTGTTTTAGTAAATATTTTAGAACTTTTTTCACAATTTTGCTAAAAAAAAGTCGTTTTCACTGACTGGATTATCAAATAAAGAGAAAATTAAAAAAAAAAAACTTGTTGTAGATGCTTTAGCATTATTTTCAACCTTTCATTTTCTACCTACTAATGTCGTTCATTTGTACTTCAAAAAATAAAAGTTAGTTTAGAATTGATTGAAAAAATTGTAGTCTGAAAATAAAATGATGCTGGGCCTAGAAAATTATTTTTCGTGTCGTTGGGCCATTTTCTGAAGCCTCTCGTGTAAATTGCTCATGGACTGCTAGCAAGTGTTCATGGTAAAGTTCTGGGAGATGTTAGACAAGTCGGAAAAAAAAAATGACAGACTATGACACGTTCTAAGCGGGATTTACAGTTGCTAGAACAGAACGAGGAAGAATGATATTAAATGCAAATTAAAAACAAACAGATATGTGCAATACAACGGCGTATTAAGAGAAGAGTTTAAGGCTGTATACTCTTAATATAAACAAAGAGTGTATATTTCAATAAACTAATTGAGGAAAATAGGAAAGAAGAGAGACTCAGCCTGGCCCCAAGGGTGCTGTTATTCCTTCAAAGCGAAACGCTCCGCTGCGAAGAAATCTCATCTAGTGCCCTTCTCTTTACGGTCCAAGTTACCCTCTCCTCTAGGGGAAGTTCTTCGCCACTTCCCCAAGGGACCTTCCTCCCCTTAGAAATGAAGTCTGAGGAGTAACATAAGAAACCTTGTTGGTTTTATAACAACCGCCATAATAGCTTGAGTGTGTGATTATTATAGAGCACGGGTCCCTGCCCACGAGATGATTCTACTTTCCTTTTTAACGCGAATAGAAAATTTTACGATGTCTGTCTGTATGCTATGTAAAAGTGATGAAATTCTAAAGAACCATCACACCATTCCTTGTCATGTGCTTGATTTTTTTTTGAATACAGAAATAGGAAGTACGAAAAAAGAACTAATACAGGAGAGAGCCCTTCCTTAAGTGACATATGTGGCAAAGGTTTCCCTTAGTCGTTGAACTTAGTACCACACCAATAAACTCCTTGTATGAGTATATAGGGTGAGTAAGTAGCCTACTAGGTCTTGTCAATTGACAAAGTCCAAACAACTCATACGTTTACCTACTTCTGATCATTCGACTACACCAAAAATAATCCATAGAGTAGAGAAAAATTTTAAAAGGTTTCCCTTAGTCGTTGAACTTAGTACCACACCAATAAACTCCTTGTATGAGTATATAGGGTGAGTAAGTAGCCTACTAGGTCTTGTCAATTGACAAAGTCCAAACAACTCATACGTTTACCTACTTCTGATCATTCGACTACACCAAAAATAATCCATAGAGTAGAGAAAATTTTTAAAAGGTTTCCCTTAGTCGTTGAACTTAGTACCACACCAATAAACTCCTTGTATGAGTCCTTTAGCGGTTCGTCAAGTTATCAGACTCAGTAAATCCTTTGCTACCGATGTTGCATGTGAAAGGTTTCGCTTCTGTATGTGTTCTTTTGTGTAATGCCAAATTAGCAGAATGAGTATAACCTTTGCCACAGAGGTCTCGTAGCAAAGGTTTCTCAACCGTATGAATTATTTTGTGTGTTGCTAAACTACTAGACTGAGTAAAATCGTTGTTACTCACGTTAAATTCAAACTGGTTCTCTCCTGTATGAATTACTTTTGGTGTTGTCGAGTGAGCAAACGTAGCGAAACGTTTACTCCAGATGTAGCATATGAATGGTTTCTCCCCCGAATGAATTTTTAGAGCCTTGTTAAGTGAATAGACTGAGTAAAAGGCTTACTAGGTCTAGTCACTTAACAAAGCCCAAACAACTCATACATGAGGGAAATGTTTTATGTGCAACATCTGGAGCAAAGGTTTGGCTACTTCTGATCACTCGACAACACCAAAAATAATCCATAGAGTAGAGAAACAGTTTAAACGTACCATATGTAACAAAGGTTTCACCCAGTCTTGTAGCTTAGCAGCACACAAAAGAACTCATACAGGTGAGAATCATTTGCTATGAGACATCCGTAGCAAAGGTTTGACTCAGTCTGATAACTTGGCACTACACAAAAGAACTCATACAGGAGAGAAATCTTGCACATGCAACTTCGGTAGCATAGGACTTACTCAGTCTGATGACTTGACAAAGTACAAAAGAACTAATACAGGAGAGAGCCCTTCCTTAAGTGACATATGTGGCAAAGGTTTCCCTTAGTCGTTGAACTTAGTACCACACCAATAAACTCCTTGTATGAGTATATAGGGTGAGTAAGTAGCCTACTAGGTCTTGTCAATTGACAAAGTCCAAACAACTCATACGTTTACCTACTTCTGATCATTCGACTACACCAAAAATAATCCATAGAGTAGAGAAAAATTTTAAAAGGTTTCCCTTAGTCGTTGAACTTAGTACCACACCAATAAACTCCTTGTATGAGCCCTTTAGTGGTTCGTCAAGTTATCAGACTCAGTAAATCCTTTGCTACCGATGTTGCATGTGAAAGGTTTCGCTTCTGTATGTGTTCTTTTGCGTAATGCCAAATTAGCAGAATGAGTATAACCTTTGCCACAGAGGTCTCGTAGCAAAGGTTTCTCAACCGTATGAATTATTTTGTGTGTTGCTAAACTACTAGACTGAGTAAAATCGTTGTTACACACGTTAAATTCAAACTGGTTCTCTCCTGTATGAATTACTTTTGGTGTTGTCGAGTGAGCAAACGCAGCGAAACGTTTACTCCAGATGTCGCATATGAATGGTTTCTCCCCCGAATGAATTTTTAGAGCCTTGTTAAGTGAATAGACTGAGTAAAAGGCTTACTAGGTCTAGTCACTTAACAAAGCCCAAACAACTCATACATGAGGGAAATGTTTTATGTGCAACATCTGGAGCAAAGGTTTGGCTACTTCTGATCACTCGACAACACCAAAAATAATCCATAGAGTAGAGAACCAGTTTAAACGTAACATATGTAACAAAGGTTTCACCCAGTCTTGTAGCTTAGCAGCACACAAAAGAACTCATACAGGTGAGAATCATTTGCTATGAGACATCCGTAGCAAAGGTTTGACTCAGTCTGATAACTTGGCACTACACAAAAGAACTCATACAGGAGAGAAATCTTGCACATGCAACTTCGGTAGCATAGGACTTACTCAGTCTGATGACTTGACAAAGTACAAAAGAACTAATACAGGAGAGAGCCCTTCCTTAAGTGACATATGTGGCAAAGGTTTCCCTTAGTCGTTGAACTTAGTACCACACCAATAAACTCCTTGTATGAGTATATAGGGTGAGTAAGTAGCCTACTAGGTCTTGTCAATTGACAAAGTCCAAACAACTCATACGTTTACCTACTTCTGATCATTCGACTACACCAAAAATAATCCATAGAGTAGAGAAAAATTTTAAAAGGTTTCCCTTAGTCGTTGAACTTAGTACCACACCAATAAACTCCTTGTATGAGTCCTTTAGCGGTTCGTCAAGTTATCAGACTCAGTAAATCCTTTGCTACCGATGTTGCATGTGAAAGGTTTCGCTTCTGTATGTGTTCTTTTGCGTAATGCCAAATTAGCAGAATGAGTATAACCTTTGCCACAGAGGTCTCGTAGCAAAGGTTTCTCAACCGTATGAATTATTTTGTGTGTTGCTAAACTACTAGACTGAGTAAAATCGTTGTTACACACGTTAAATTCAAACTGGTTCTCTCCTGTATGAATTACTTTTGGTGTTGTCGAGTGAGCAAACGTAGCGAAACGTTTACTCCAGATGTAGCATATGAATGGTTTCTCCCCCGAATGAATTTTTAGAGCCTTGTTAAGTGAATAGACTGAGTAAAAGGCTTACTAGGTCTAGTCACTTAACAAAGCCCAAACAACTCATACATGAGGGAAATGTTTTATGTGCAACATCTGGAGCAAAGGTTTGGCTACTTCTGATCACTCGACAACACCAAAAATAATCCATAGAGTAGAGAAACAGTTTAAACGTACCATATGTAACAAAGGTTTCACCCAGTCTTGTAGCTTAGCAGCACACAAAAGAACTCATACAGGTGAGAATCATTTGCTATGAGACATCCGAAGCAAAGGTTTGACTCAGTCTGATAACTTGGCACTACACAAAAGAACTCATACAGGAGAGAAATCTTGCACATGCAACTTCGGTAGCATAGGACTTACTCAGTCTGATGACTTGACAAAGTACAAAAGAACTAATACAGGAGAGAGCCCTTCCTTAAGTGACATATGTGGCAAAGGTTTCCCTTAGTCGTTGAACTTAGTACCACACCAATAAACTCCTTGTATGAGTATATAGGGTGAGTAAGTAGCCTACTAGGTCTTGTCAATTGACAAAGTCCAAACAACTCATACGTTTACCTACTTCTGATCATTCGACTACACCAAAAATAATCCATAGAGTAGAGAAAAATTTTAAAAGGTTTCCCTTAGTCGTTGAACTTAGTACCACACCAATAAAGTCCTTGTATGAGTCCTTTAGTGGTTCGTCAAGTTATCAGACTCAGTAAATCCTTTGCTACCGATGTTGCATGTGAAAGGTTTCGCTTCTGTATGTGTTCTTTTGTGTAATGCCAAATTAGCAGAATGAGTATAACCTTTGCCACAGAGGTCTCGTAGCAAAGGTTTCTCAACCGTATGAATTATTTTGTGTGTTGCTAAACTACTAGACTGAGTAAAATCGTTGTTACTCACGTTAAATTCAAACTGGTTCTCTCCTGTATGAATTACTTTTGGTGTTGTCGAGTGAGCAAACGCAGCGAAACGTTTACTCCAGATGTCGCATATGAATGGTTTCTCCCCCGAATGAATTTTTAGAGCCTTGTTAAGTGAATAGACTGAGTAAAAGGCTTACTAGGTCTAGTCACTTAACAAAGCCCAAACAACTCATACATGAGGGAAATGTTTTATGTGCAACATCTGGAGCAAAGGTTTGGCTACTTCTGATCACTCGACAACACCAAAAATAATCCATAGAGTAGAGAACCAGTTTAAACGTAACATATGTAACAAAGGTTTCACCCAGTCTTGTAGCTTAGCAGCACACAAAAGAACTCATACAGGTGAGAATCATTTGCTATGAGACATCCGTAGCAAAGGTTTGACTCAGTCTGATAACTTGGCACTACACAAAAGAACTCATACAGGAGAGAAATCTTGCACATGCAACTTCGGTAGCATAGGACTTACTCAGTCTGATGACTTGACAAAGTACAAAAGAACTAATACAGGAGAGAGCCCTTCCTTAAGTGACATATGTGGCAAAGGTTTCCCTTAGTCGTTGAACTTAGTACCACACCAATAAACTCCTTGTATGAGTATATAGGGTGAGTAAGTAGCCTACTAGGTCTTGTCAATTGACAAAGTCCAAACAACTCATACGTTTACCTACTTCTGATCATTCGACTACACCAAAAATAATCCATAGAGTAGAGAAAAATTTTAAAAGGTTTCCCTTAGTCGTTGAACTTAGTACCACACCAATAAACTCCTTGTATGAGTCCTTTAGCGGTTCGTCAAGTTATCAGACTCAGTAAATCCTTTGCTACCGATGTTGCATGTGAAAGGTTTCGCTTCTGTATGTGTTCTTTTGCGTAATGCCAAATTAGCAGAATGAGTATAACCTTTGCCACAGAGGTCTCGTAGCAAAGGTTTCTCAACCGTATGAATTATTTTGTGTGTTGCTAAACTACTAGACTGAGTAAAATCGTTGTTACACACGTTAAATTCAAACTGGTTCTCTCCTGTATGAATTACTTTTGGTGTTGTCGAGTGAGCAAACGTAGCGAAACGTTTACTCCAGATGTAGCATATGAATGGTTTCTCCCCCGAATGAATTTTTAGAGCCTTGTTAAGTGAATAGACTGAGTAAAAGGCTTACTAGGTCTAGTCACTTAACAAAGCCCAAACAACTCATACATGAGGGAAATGTTTTATGTGCAACATCTGGAGCAAAGGTTTGGCTACTTCCGATCACTCGACAACACCAAAAATAATCCATAGAGTAGAGAAACAGTTTAAACGTACCATATGTAACAAAGGTTTCACCCAGTCTTGTAGCTTAGCAGCACACAAAAGAACTCATACAGGTGAGAATCATTTGCTATGAGACATCCGTAGCAAAGGTTTGACTCAGTCTGATAACTTGGCACTACACAAAAGAACTCATACAGGAGAGAAATCTTGCACATGCAACTTCGGTAGCATAGGACTTACTCAGTCTGATGACTTGACAAAGTACAAAAGAACTAATACAGGAGAGAGCCCTTCCTTAAGTGACATATGTGGCAAAGGTTTCCCTTAGTCGTTGAACTTAGTACCACACCAATAAACTCCTTGTATGAGTATATAGGGTGAGTAAGTAGCCTACTAGGTCTTGTCAATTGACAAAGTCCAAACAACTCATACGTTTACCTACTTCTGATCATTCGACTACACCAAAAATAATCCATAGAGTAGAGAAAAATTTTAAAAGGTTTCCCTTAGTCGTTGAACTTAGTACCACGCCAATAAACTCCTTGTATGAGTCCTTTAGCGGTTCGTCAAGTTATCAGACTCAGTAAATCCTTTGCTACCGATGTTGCATGTGAAAGGTTTCGCTTCTGTATGTGTTCTTTTGTGTAATGCCAAATTAGCAGAATGAGTATAACCTTTGCCACAGAGGTCTCGTAGCAAAGGTTTCTCAACCGTATGAATTATTTTGTGTGTTGCTAAACTACTAGACTGAGTAAAATCGTTGTTACACACGTTAAATTCAAACTGGTTCTCTCCTGTATGAATTACTTTTGGTGTTGTCGAGTGAGCAAACGTAGCGAAACGTTTACTCCAGATGTAGCATATGAATGGTTTCTCCCCCGAATGAATTTTTAGAGCCTTGTTAAGTGAATAGACTGAGTAAAAGGCTTACTAGGTCTAGTCACTTAACAAAGCCCAAACAACTCATACATGAGGGAAATGTTTTATGTGCAACATCTGGAGCAAAGGTTTGGCTACTTCTGATCACTCGACAACACCAAAAATAATCCATAGAGTAGAGAAACAGTTTAAACGTACCATATGTAACAAAGGTTTCACCCAGTCTTGTAGCTTAGCAGCACACAAAAGAACTCATACAGGTGAGAATCATTTGCTATGAGACATCCGTAGCAAAGGTTTGACTCAGTCTGATAACTTGGCACTACACAAAAGAACTCATACAGGTGAGAAATCTTGCACATGCAACTTCGGTAGCATAGGACTTACTCAGTCTGATGACTTGACAAAGTACAAAAGAACTAATACAGGAGAGAGCCCTTCCTTAAGTGACATATGTGGCAAAGGTTTCCCTTAGTCGTTGAACTTAGTACCACACCAATAAACTCCTTGTATGAGTATATAGGGTGAGTAAGTAGCCTACTAGGTCTTGTCAATTGACAAAGTCCAAACAACTCATACGTTTACCTACTTCTGATCATTCGACTACACCAAAAATAATCCATAGAGTAGAGAAAAATTTTAAAAGGTTTCCCTTAGTCGTTGAACTTAGTACCACACCAATAAACTCCTTGTATGAGCCCTTTAGTGGTTCGTCAAGTTATCAGACTCAGTAAATCCTTTGCTACCGATGTTGCATGTGAAAGGTTTCGCTTCTGTATGTGTTCTTTTGCGTAATGCCAAATTAGCAGAATGAGTATAACCTTTGCCACAGAGGTCTCGTAGCAAAGGTTTCTCAACCGTATGAATTATTTTGTGTGTTGCTAAACTACTAGACTGAGTAAAATCGTTGTTACACACGTTAAATTCAAACTGGTTCTCTCCTGTATGAATTACTTTTGGTGTTGTCGAGTGAGCAAACGTAGCGAAACGTTTACTCCAGATGTAGCATATGAATGGTTTCTCCCCCGAATGAATTTTTAGAGCCTTGTTAAGTGAATAGACTGAGTAAAAGGCTTACTAGGTCTAGTCACTTAACAAAGCCCAAACAACCCATACATGAGGGAAATGTTTTATGTGCAACATCTGGAGCAAAGGTTTGGCTACTTCCGATCACTCGACAACACCAAAAATAATCCATAGAGTAGAGAAACAGTTTAAACGTACCATATGTAACAAAGGTTTCACCCAGTCTTGTAGCTTAGCAGCACACAAAAGAACTCATACAGGTGAGAATCATTTGCTATGAGACATCCGTAGCAAAGGTCTGACTCAGTCTGATAACTTGGCACTACACAAAAGAACTCATACAGGAGAGAAATCTTGCACATGCAACTTCGGTAGCATAGGACTTACTCAGTCTGATGACTTGACAAAGTACAAAAGAACTAATACAGGAGAGAGCCCTTCCTTAAGTGACATATGTGGCAAAGGTTTCCCTTAGTCGTTGAACTTAGTACCACACAAATAAACTCCTTGTATGAGTATATAGGGTGAGTAAGTAGCCTACTAGGTCTTGTCAATTGACAAAGTCCAAACAACTCATACGTTTACCTACTTCTGATCATTCGACTACACCAAAAATAATCCATAGAGTAGAGAAAAATTTTAAAAGGTTTCCCTTAGTCGTTGAATTTAGTACCACACCAATAAACTCCTTGTATGAGCCCTTTAGTGGTTCGTCAAGTTATCAGACTCAGTAAATCCTTTGCTACCGATGTTGCATGTGAAAGGTTTCGCTTCTGTATGTGTTCTTTTGCGTAATGCCAAATTAGCAGAATGAGTATAACCTTTGCCACAGAGGTCTCGTAGCAAAGGTTTCTCAACCGTATGAATTATTTTGTGTGTTGCTAAACTACTAGACTGAGTAAAATCGTTGTTACACACGTTAAATTCAAACTGGTTCTCTCCTGTATGAATTACTTTTGGTGTTGTCGAGTGAGCAAACGTAGCGAAACGTTTACTCCAGATGTAGCATATGAATGGTTTCTCCCCCGAATGAATTTTTAGAGCCTTGTTAAGTGAATAGACTGAGTAAAAGGCTTACTAGGTCTAGTCACTTAACAAAGCCCAAACAACCCATACATGAGGGAAATGTTTTATGTGCAACATCTGGAGCAAAGGTTTGGCTACTTCCGATCACTCGACAACACCAAAAATAATCCATAGAGTAGAGAAACAGTTTAAACGTACCATATGTAACAAAGGTTTCACCCAGTCTTGTAGCTTAGCAGCACACAAAAGAACTCATACAGGTGAGAATCATTTGCTATGAGACATCCGTAGCAAAGGTGTGACTCAGTCTGATAACTTGGCACTACACAAAAGAACTCATACAGGAGAGAAATCTTGCACATGCAACTTCGGTAGCATAGGACTTACTCAGTCTGATGACTTGACAAAGTACAAAAGAACTAATTCAGGAGAGAGCCATTCCTTAAGTGACATATGTGGCAAAGGTTTCCCTTAGTCGTTGAACTTAGTACCACACCAATAAACTCCTTGTATGAGTATATAGGGTGAGTAAGTAGCCTACTAGGTCTTGTCAATTGACAAAGTCCAAACAACTCATACGTTTACCTACTTCTGATCATTCGACTACACCAAAAATAATCCATAGAGTAGAGAAAAATTTTAAAAGGTTTCCCTTAGTCGTTGAACTTAGTACCACACCAATAAACTCCTTGTATGAGTCCTTTAGCGGTTCGTCAAGTTATCAGACTCAGTAAATCCTTTGCTACCGATGTTGCATGTGAAAGGTTTCGCTTCTGTATGTGTTCTTTTGTGTAATGCCAAATTAGCAGAATGAGTATAACCTTTGTCACAGAGGTCTCGTAGCAAAGGTTTCTCAACCGTATGAATTATTTTGTGTGTTGCTAAACTACTAGACTGAGTAAAATCGTTGTTACACACGTTAAATTCAAACTGGTTCTCTCCTGTATGAATTACTTTTGGTGTTGTCGAGTGAGCAAACGTAGCGAAACGTTTACTCCAGATGTAGCATATGAATGGTTTCTCCCCCGAATGAATTTTTAGAGCCTTGTTAAGTGAATAGACTGAGTAAAAGGCTTACTAGGTCTAGTCACTTAACAAAGCCCAAACAACTCATACATGAGGGAAATGTTTTATGTGCAACATCTGGAGCAAAGGTTTGGCTACTTCTGATCACTCGACAACACCAAAAATAATCCATAGAGTAGAGGAACAGTTTAAACGTACCATATGTAACAAAGGTTTCACCCAGTCTTGTAGCTTAGCAGCACACAAAAGAACTCATACAGGTGAGAATCATTTGCTATGAGACATCCGTAGCAAAGGTTTGACTCAGTCTGATAACTTGGCACTACACAAAAGAACTCATACAGGAGAGAAATCTTGCACATGCAACTTCGGTAGCATAGGACTTACTCAGTCTGATGACTTGACAAAGTACAAAAGAACTAATACAGGAGAGAGCCCTTCCTTAAGTGACATATGTGGCAAAGGTTTCCCTTAGTCGTTGAACTTAGTACCACACCAATAAACTCCTTGTATGAGTATATAGGGTGAGTAAGTAGCCTACTAGGTCTTGTCAATTGACAAAGTCCAAACAACTCATACGTTTACCTACTTCTGATCATTCGACTACACCAAAAATAATCCATAGAGTAGAGAAAAATTTTAAAAGGTTTCCCTTAGTCGTTGAACTTAGTACCACACCAATAAACTCCTTGTATGAGTCCTTTAGCGGTTCGTCAAGTTATCAGACTCAGTAAATCCTTTGCTACCGATGTTGCATGTGAAAGGTTTCGCTTCTGTATGTGTTCTTTTGTGTAATGCCAAATTAGCAGAATGAGTATAACCTTTGTCACAGAGGTCTCGTAGCAAAGGTTTCTCAACCGTATGAATTATTTTGTGTGTTGCTAAACTACTAGACTGAGTAAAATCGTTGTTACACACGTTAAATTCAAACTGGTTCTCTCCTGTATGAATTACTTTTGGTGTTGTCGAGTGAGCAAACGTAGCGAAACGTTTACTCCAGATGTAGCATATGAATGGTTTCTCCCCCGAATGAATTTTTAGAGCCTTGTTAAGTGAATAGACTGAGTAAAAGGCTTACTAGGTCTAGTCACTTAACAAAGCCCAAACAACTCATACATGAGGGAAATGTTTTATGTGCAACATCTGGAGCAAAGGTTTGGCTACTTCTGATCACTCGACAACACCAAAAATAATCCATAGAGTAGAGGAACAGTTTAAACGTACCATATGTAACAAAGGTTTCACCCAGTCTTGTAGCTTAGCAGCACACAAAAGAACTCATACAGGTGAGAATCATTTGCTATGAGACATCCGTAGCAAAGGTTTGACTCAGTCTGATAACTTGGCACTACACAAAAGAACTCATACAGGAGAGAAATCTTGCACATGCAACTTCGGTAGCATAGGACTTACTCAGTCTGATGACTTGACAAAGTACAAAAGAACTAATACAGGAGAGAGCCCTTCCTTAAGTGACATATGTGGCAAAGGTTTCCCTTAGTCGTTGAACTTAGTACCACACCAATAAACTCCTTGTATGAGTATATAGGGTGAGTAAGTAGCCTACTAGGTCTTGTCAATTGACAAAGTCCAAACAACTCATACGTTTACCTACTTCTGATCATTCGACTACACCAAAAATAATCCATAGAGTAGAGAAAAATTTTAAAAGGTTTCCCTTAGTCGTTGAACTTAGTACCACACCAATAAACTCCTTGTATGAGTCCTTTAGCGGTTCGTCAAGTTATCAGACTCAGTAAATCCTTTGCTACCGATGTTGCATGTGAAAGGTTTCGCTTCTGTATGTGTTCTTTTGTGTAATGCCAAATTAGCAGAATGAGTATAACCTTTGTCACAGAGGTCTCGTAGCAAAGGTTTCTCAACCGTATGAATTATTTTGTGTGTTGCTAAACTACTAGACTGAGTAAAATCGTTGTTACACACGTTAAATTCAAACTGGTTCTCTCCTGTATGAATTACTTTTGGTGTTGTCGAGTGAGCAAACGTAGCGAAACGTTTACTCCAGATGTAGCATATGAATGGTTTCTCCCCCGAATGAATTTTTAGAGCCTTGTTAAGTGAATAGACTGAGTAAAAGGCTTACTAGGTCTAGTCACTTAACAAAGCCCAAACAACTCATACATGAGGGAAATGTTTTATGTGCAACATCTGGAGCAAAGGTTTGGCTACTTCTGATCACTCGACAACACCAAAAATAATCCATAGAGTAGAGGAACAGTTTAAACGTACCATATGTAACAAAGGTTTCACCCAGTCTTGTAGCTTAGCAGCACACAAAAGAACTCATACAGGTGAGAATCATTTGCTATGAGACATCCGTAGCAAAGGTTTGACTCAGTCTGATAACTTGGCACTACACAAAAGAACTCATACAGGAGAGAAATCTTGCACATGCAACTTCGGTAGCATAGGACTTACTCAGTCTGATGACTTGACAAAGTACAAAAGAACTAATACAGGAGAGAGCCCTTCCTTAAGTGACATATGTGGCAAAGGTTTCCCTTAGTCGTTGAACTTAGTACCACACCAATAAACTCCTTGTATGAGTATATAGGGTGAGTAAGTAGCCTACTAGGTCTTGTCAATTGACAAAGTCCAAACAACTCATACGTTTACCTACTTCTGATCATTCGACTACACCAAAAATTATCACATGCAACTTCGGTAGGATAGGACTTACATGACATATGTGGCAAAGGTTTTACTTAGTCATAGAACTTAGTACTACATATAATAGCTATGAATGCTACAGTTGGCTCGTAGCTAAGGTTTCTCAACCTTATGATTTAGTAAATTATATTATATAAATTTATGCTTTTTCTATTCGCTATCCTTACTTTGTGTTCTGTAGCTAGGGCATGACGGCATTGGGGAATGATATTTGCTATCTTAGTGCACAAAACATATATTTTGTAAGCCAAATGGACGATATCCTGCGTACCAGTCGTATGGCACTGTACGTTTTAACCGGATGTATGCACCTGGTCTTCCGATCCCTTAACCTTTGGTCACGGTTTTGTTGATGAGCGTAAGTTCGTAATTCATGAAAACATATTTTGACTGCTTTGAAAAAAAACAACAAAAAAAATTGTTTGTTCTCATACGGAACGGGATGACATATTCCCGATATATTTTCCGAAATAGTTTCCGTGGATCCTTCGGCTGTGCTTCTAATGGTAGATCGACAGTGACAACACCCCACTGGGCACTGCAAGCTGCGTCTTCCCCCTTTTCCGGATCCCACCCTCTCTCTGTCGGAATTAAGTGTACAGTAAAGCTCGTTATAACACTAGGGTGGGAGCGTAAGAGTCTTTTCAAAGGACCGTGTAATTGAAAATAGCTTCAAGGCCTTTCTTTTCGTTTGAAAACAATTTCATACTCAAATTTAACAGTAGACTTTAAATTATGCTGGCACACGATAGCATTTACTATTTGTGGTTTATAGACAGCTAACTATTGCTATATAGTCGCACTTATAAACCAACTAGCCAGCGCAGTTCCTCCTCTTTAACTTTATTATTTTTAAAATGTTTGTTTCCCTTAAAAAGGCCGATTTCAAGCTCCTTTTCCCAAACTTCTCTTTTCTTTGTGGGGCCATGTAACTTTCTCTGAGTCGTCGTTTTGAAGATTCACTAAATGCAAATCGTGTAAAAAAAAAAAACACATACATAGACATTATTTATATTTAAAACTCTCAAATATATTGAATAGTTTCATGGTCACTATCGTCGTAATCGGAGACGTTGGAAAGTAAAGCCTCTAACTTCTCGGCGATGATCAGAAGTTATTTTTTTTCTATTTAAAACACTCTGAACAGGTAGTAACGATGCATAAATCTGTGCATAACAACTTGACAGACCGCTATTTTATTAATAGCGACCCAGTCCTGCGAGATAGGACCTGGGGCCTTGTACTTAAAATTTATAGACTTGGTCAATACATAGATAATTTATTCGAGTTCGAGTTAAGTACACAAGCTTAAGTCATGAACTTATTTTGCACAATAAAAAAAAAAAAATTATCATCTACATCCTTCAATATAGCTCACACTGAAATGCAGTGTTTTTAATAAAAATTGATTTGTTCACAATCATTAAATAAAGAAAAAAGATTAATCCGTTTTTTCCGTCGTCCGTCGTGTTTTCTTCATTTTCGGTGTCATTTATTTGTTCACATTTAGTACACGGCTCATCTCTCGATGTCGTTTCTTTACCGATGCAGAATCACTTGTAATAACACTCACACACAGGGGTAAGACGGGACACCCCGCTGTTGCGGAGGCCAAGGTTTAGACCCTGTGTGGTGTTTGGTAGCGCCTGTCTTATTGCATTCCTTTTGTCTCTTCGATCCCTCCTCTGAGATTTAATGCTTGCGTAGGAGCTTACAAGGAATACAGCTTTTAAGACTTGAGAAATATTTGTCTGTTTCTCCTTTAATTTATTTTCCCCTGAGCAATAAGCTACAAGCCTCTCATCCTACCTTTCCTCTCTCATCGGATTTACATAGCTATCCTTTATCTCTGATCGGGCGGCCCACTCCATCATCTGCAGTATTTATGGTGGTGATACTGCGCTTTATCAGACCACCGATAAAATTTGAATAGTACGAACATTGACTCCAGTGAAAGCTATTGTTTCCACTAACGTCTCAAGGGGGAGGCTATACTTTGAAAAAGGGATGATGGATTCCTTCCACCTGTCTGCCTATAAGTCATGAGATACTTTTATTTACTCATTACATTTGAGATATAATTGTATGAAAGTAAGAGGGAAAAAAAACATCGACAGTTATGCGTTACTGCCTTAAGGTAGCAACAGTCACTTATACGTACCATTTAATTGAAATATCAATAAGATCATATTCGTTATCAAATCCACCTATCTCATGATTAATTCCTTAAAGATGTTCGGGATGATCATTAAGCTGCTCAAAGTCTATTAAATAAGTCTTTCAATTATCAGAAACAACTGATGACAAGATTGCGAGCCGTCCAATTTTGGAGGGCTGAATAGATTGTACAGCGCTAGGCCCGCGTGCATTTGTCAGACTAACCTTTCGTCGGGGCCAGTCAAAATGACGGTGTTTATCTGCTCGATAACTCGATTACAGGGGATTTATACAAGGTATTAACTTTAATAGACATAAGGAAATGTCTGAGATTTGAGAATATAATGAAGAAAAAAAAATCTTTTAAGTGGAAACTGAAAAAAAAAAAAAAAAGAAGAAGACGGTACTCAATCCACATGACAACAAGTCTTAATTATACTGATAGCCGGACAAAAAAAAAACTATATTCCGGGTCAAAAAAGTGCAAAGTGAAATGACTGCACGTTCCGGTGCTAGAGAATGAGTTTCAAAGCCTCCGTGTGGAATTCTTGAAAAGATAAACGAAAAAAAACAAACCGGTTCCCCGATGTTGGAAGCCTTTAATTAATCAATCAACCGGGAAAACGAGGACAGCTCCTTAAAAGAAAACGTTAATGACATATTAGAAAAAAGACAAAAGAAAAGAAAAAAGACAGTCTTATGCAATAAGAGAGTTGTTTTAATTCTAGGACTAGCTTCTGGATTAGTTCAGATTTTTATCATCGTTGTAATCGTATTAGTAAATGTTTTCGTCAGTCGGAATGGAGAGGCTTTACTTCCAAACCGATATCTGACGATTGCCTGGCTGTAAGTTATTAGTTATCAAATTATATTCTACAACAACTAAAAATATTCTGATTTTAGTTTAGAAAATTTTAACTAATTAAAATAAAATAGCAGAGAGTGTGAAAAAAAAAAAAATGAAAAATAAGCGGACCCGTCTTAAGATTTCTCAAATCCCTTCTCAGAAGCTATTCAGATTTTTCCCAGATGGATTAAGGACATTTGGCGTGACGCTGGATTAAGTTTTGAGTAATTTAATATTTTGTAACTGCTCTTCTTGGCTGGAAAGCTCTAGGAATATTAGAAATTATTTTTAGAATTGTGGGAATACAAAAGTTGTTAGAATTAATTATGTTTTGGATATCATTTGATACTTAATATTGAATAGATTTTAGTCAGTATAAATTCATAGATACATTGGATAGATTTTAGTTAATTGATAAAAATTGTCTGAGGTGGTTGTTAAGTATGTTGATGAGGGGGCAATAGAGGTGCCTTCTACGATCTGGAATCCATTCTTGACTTGAATTTATATGAGGGTTTGGACAGCTTTCTTGGAACGGTTGCTACGTGAGTCGATTACCTACTTATTTATTATAAAACGAAAAAACAAAAAAAGAGTCTATCGGATTTGTTTATTCTTCTGAATCCTTAAACAGCTACGGACGATCGACCGTTTGTACAAATAACTTAGTATGTACAACAACACATTCGTCGTAAAATTGATTCTAGAGATTCTATAAACATGATAGATCACACAGCAAATTACTCTCTTGAAGTTTTCGGAAAGATATCCAGAAATTTAACCTCCTCGGCTTCAAAAGCTTTCTTGAATCAAATAATTAAATGATTGTAAAAAAAACAAAACTACTCAGTATTTTTGATTTTACTGATAATATGAGTAAATATTGTCAAAACTATTATTTATGTCAATTTAAGTCAATTGCAAAGAACTATTAAAAAATAATTGTATTACATCGTCTAGTTGTTTGTTGCACCGTTGAAACGATAAGAACATATTAAAAGCAAATCGAAAAAGATTAAATTGTCATTAGGTTTGGTTTTTACTAAATTAAAATTCATATGCAATTCACTTCAAGACTTTAATCGTAATCCGTGTCCTGAGCGTCTGTGGCTCTCTCGCTCTTCGTCAGCCTTCGCTGGCTCTTTTCCTGTGACGCGGCTGACGGAGGAGCGTGGGGGACTTCTCAAGAGTCCGCTTCCTCCTACGCACGCGAGGGAGGTGACAACCATGTGGACTTGGGAGGTCTCTGGGCTGTTTGTAAATACTGCATGAATGAGCGAGTGAATGAAAATTGTAAATATGATATGCATGAGATCATTTATCACAATTACTCATAATAAAGTTGTTTTTAAGAAAAAATCATAATCAAGAGGGCGTCATTTGTTTTTAGACTAGATGCAACGCTTGTAAGTTTTTCGATTTGATTAAATACGCGTTATCTACTGTTGGATCCAAAAATATCTATGGGCAATTTATAAATTTAATTGTTGAATAGTTATTATTAAGCTGTGTATATAGTTAGGGAGCTCAAAATTATTCCAATTACTCTCGTTGTTATAGAACATAGTCACAATGGACGACCTGTTCGAAAGGAGAGCTTCTCTCTCGGAGACTGTGGACTCTCTCATTGGTGTTCTCGGTGCAGTCTAACGTCTGTTTAATTGTCAAAGGAATGCTATAAGGGGACTTGAGATACGTCCGAAGTCCGATAACACGAGTGTACACGCTGCAGTGTATGTACGTGCGGTGGAGAGCATTGAGGTAGCGATCGCAGGGGATAAACAGGTCGTGTGTTGTCGAGTTATATCGGCCACGACATCAAGCCGATTGCCAAGTCGATATCGAAAGGCCCGACGTTTTCTATACTGGTAGTAGTGACAGTATGCCCTTGCATCTGAGGGGGTAGCATTTGCATACAGGCGATGAGGTGGGGGGGGGGCAGTGGCATAACACTCGCCTAGTTCCATTCATCTAACTGTTCCAGATCATTCACTACCGTGTTTAAAAAGGGATGGATCCTGGAAGCACTGGTCCATGCAGCCTAGTGATGGAAAATGAATAAGCAAAAAAGCGATCGCTAGCGATTTGATCCTTGGACTGACCGACTTGTCGCCATGGATAAGATTAAGTCGTACTAACGTCGTATTCATATAAACTCCAGTAGTAATAAAACCTGATATCTAATCCTGGATAATAATAATAATCTAGGAAAGTAATTTTTCTTGATGAGAATAGTTCTGGTTAGTATTTAGTGTCTAGAATAAGTAAAAAAACCAAAAACGTTTAGTCGCGCAAGATATGATGGTGTGTATTCAGTGCGTCTGATCTGTTCTAACCATTTTGTCGAAATTTAAATTATACTACGGTATCCGCCTTAAGAGAGTCTTGACACAGCTTAAATGGATAAATTAAAAATAAACTTAAACGGGCACTGAAACAAAACTTTTTTTATAGCAGGAAGGAAAGAATTACTTGAAGCCAATAAAGAAATAAAAATGTCATTTGAAGAGGACATTATGCTTTGAATCAAAGTTGGCTGGTGGTGGGACCACTAGAGGAATAACAAACGGCCATTAAAGTTAATGAGAGGATAGCAGTCTTCGGAATACATATGTCTCTACTTGACTTTGACTCCGCTCTTTGTCTGATTATTCCACGTGCTAAACACCGTTTCCTCAGCACACATCCATTCTATACAGTCACATATTATAATATATAATCATATCACTCGAGAGGAAGTTAACACATCTTCATCCTTGCACATACTTATTAACTATTAGCCAGAGGAATAAAATAGTGACGTCGGCTTCATCCATATCCGTACAGAATCTATTTCAGTCAGTCAGCCATTTTATTTAATCCGTGACATTATATATTTTGTATGAAATATTCTGAAAGTAAGAATTTTCTGAGGTGGTCCAACAGCAAGCTTCTAATCATCGAACCTTCGAGACGCCATCATTGTCGATTAAAATCTTGTTTACATAATGAAGGGATAACAACCTAGAGTGCAGTAGTATTAGATGGATAAAAAATTGAGCCTTTATACCTGGGTCAGGTTAGGAAGAGATGAAAAAATCTTGAACAAAAATCAATTTCTTGTTTGTTTAGTCATGTTTTTTATGAGCCTCGGTCCATAGTAAAAGAACAAGGAGGACATTCAACACAGTGGTTAACGTTTTAAGCTAAGAAGAGTTTCTCTTAGCGCAAGTTTTATTTTATTGAATGAACTTATCGAGTTCATTCATGGAGAATGTAGCTGAGAGGTGAAAGGCTATCGGAATGCGGAATTAATTATAGAGCAAGGATTATTATTGTTTATTTATTTTATGCTCTTGCTGCCGTTACTCCCATTCAGGACAGGATACGCCAGTTATCCCATCCAGACCAGAGAAATTAACTCACTTTTCCATTACGGGCTTAACCCGAGAACTTCGAAGGCTAGTAGGAGATCACTGGGACATAGTAGAGAGAATATGTAGAACAAACATATGAGGAGAGATCAGAGAGAAATCAGAGACGGTACTAACATTTACTCAGGATACATCACAGGAAAATACCAAGAATATCTTTGGAGAGGGTTCAGATGGAAAAACGACGAAGAGGTCGTGGTAGAGTGTTCTGGAAAAATTGTGACTTGTCCGAAGAAGATTCAGCTTCCGGAAAGATTTGTATGAGTCAGTTCATTGATTGTAATAATTATTCATACAAGCATATTAAAATATATGTCATTATGTTTAAGGGATTCGAGAGGTGTTACACCTGAGTACAAAATGGTGTATATTTTGATTGATGACGAAACAAAAATCAGTCACTGGCCTTTTTTTTTTTTTTAAATTATTAGCTCAACGACCTGTTTGCCAACCATTTCAGGCCGGTTTATTTTTTAAAAACAAAAATTTCTCGCACCAAAGCTCCCGTTTTTTAGCTAATGTTTTTGTTTCTTTTTTGTATAGCGAGCGGAAATAATTAGACCCGCTTCACTGCAACCGTGCCGAAGTTGAGGTCCTGCTGGTGGGTATCAGTATGAAGTTTCAAACCAATAGCTTTTCTCTTCTTCAAGCAAATTATCACGGTTCCCAATTGGAATTAACAAACAATAATAATTAGTAATAATTAATTTAGGAATAAAACCTCCCGGCTTAGACAGAGATCCCAATATATTATTTACATTAGGAGTAAATATTAATTTGAGAACACTACTTCATTTTCCATTATACCAATTGATAAATTAATTTATTAAAATAATATAACGGTGAAATTTATAGGGTTGATTCGTTCTGATCATACATGAAGGGGTCAGGGAAAAACAGTGTAACACCATTTGTTTGTAGATTTTGGCGCAATATTGCAGTTCTATGTCAGACGAATCGAATAGTGCCTACATTAGAAAAACACTCTAAAGACCTTCTTTAAAGCAGAGAAGAAAAGGCGTTCAAGGAAAAAACAAATTATTCGGGTTAGGTTTTTAAGGATTTGTTTTGTTTTGTTTTTTTACCTCAAATCAAAAAGGAGTTATACCGTTTCCCCCCTTACCCCTTCATATTTAGTTATAGGGTGAGTTCATTGTTCAATGGTGAAAATGTTATATCACATATGTGAAAATATCGGAATTTTATTATCATAGTTGGAGAGGAGAGGCGTCCTTGGTTCTCCACCCTGACAGGGCCATAAAGTATAGGAGGTCTGAAGAGCCAGTCTGTTCCCGGTAACAAGGAACTTGTTACGGGTTTCCGTTTATATTTCGTGTGCTTCAGCCTTCTTTCAGGATACTCCCAGAAGTCTTATAGGCAGTTGTACCTTAGGCACATTAATTCCACGCACCAGCTATCTTTAATTTTTTTATTATAATGTTGATATTTTCGAACGTAATAGGTTTTATTACCTCGACCACTAAATTTGATGTGCAAAGTGATGTGAGTACGACCATCGCCTAGAAAGAAAAGGACACTCGTTTATAGCTCGGTCAAGTTATTGACGAAGTAGGTCACTGGGCCATTTTCTCTTCAGGACTTTAATTAAGCTCTCAGGTTCCGGATAGTACTTTATTATAACTCCTGGGCAATTGGGTAAAAAGGGGTCGGAGGATGATACTTCCCAGGTGAATACTAAATTTATCCTGAGAAGTGAATTGAAATCGGCCAACCGAATATGATGCCTAAAAGGGTTTTTAATAAAAAAAGCTTTTGAACCAAAACAATTATAAGGGACAGTCTGCTCCCATCATTTGATCGATCGAATGTCGTGTCCTCCAACTTCCGTCAACTTAACCAATGAAAAACCGATTTGTCTCCTTCAACTACGATAATTGCCAAAGGGTGCAGTTACGCCATCAATCAAGATTCATGGTAAATTGTCTATTGTGAATGGCAGTGGAGAATCATCGTTTGAGTGAGATTACGGTTACTTAAAAAAAAAAAAAAATATTACCCGGTACTTGAGGAACAATTTTAAAGTTTAAAAACTCAATTATATAAGGGTACCGTTCACCAATCGTATTTATTTTTATAAAAGTTGTACGTATGATTTTACCCAAACGCTCTCTCAAGGAATTTACAGAAACGAAAATCATTTTTTTCTTAACACAGTTTTTGCCAGTTACTAGAGCTTATTAAGATTATTTCATCTTTAAAAATCACCAAAATTGGAATTTTGTATTTTTTCGTCATACTGTTTAATTAGTTTGTACGTCTTGTTTGAGACAATCCTACCATCTTCTCCATCATAGGAACACCATGGAGCTGTTCAAAGAATACGGTTCTGAAGGATTGGGCGAGATCCCTGGACCATGCATAAACCCCTATATTGTATTAATTTACATTGTAAATATGGTATGAATCACATCAATTATCTATTGCTCTTCTAGGGCAGAAACGTGCTATTCCTAAAATACTACTAGTTTTGCTGACTTTTGTTTTTGATTTGTAACCAATTATTGGTCACAATATCAATCATTAGCCTCACATATGCGCCTGAGGTCGCGGTCGTAATCGATTGGGATGATCAAAACAAGTTAAAATAAACAAGGGGCAATATATCATAAAGGAAATAAGAAGATGACTACGAGAGCATGTGTGTAAGAAGATATATGAAAGGAATGACTCGACAATCACACAGCCATCTTTCTTGTTAAGCGTTATCAGAGGAGCGAGAGAACAATGTAGAGGAGGCGAGAAGTGATAAATTGCTCGAGAGACAGCGATGCGATTGGAGGAGGTTATCAGTGTTATAGGCAGCCTCACTGAGTGATCTCTTACTTTGGCATAGATTTCAAGCTGGCAATCTTTTATTAAGTCTGTCAAATAGCAGTAATGGCCTATCAAGGCAAATCATTTAAGTGCGAACGCCTTTCTAGCTTGTAGAAGGGGATCAGTCGAAGGTAATGGGCTCTGGAAACAAATTAGATACTCAATTTCCTTCATGAGGCTGATAGTCCAGTGACAGAAAAGAAAATCATTTTTTTCTTAACACAGTTATTGCCAGTTACTAGAGCGTGATGAAATATCGTGAAAATCCAAGTCCCTTAAAGATTATTTCATCTTTTAAAATAACTTATTTAATAAGCTGTTAGTAGGAGTCCTGGCAATGGCCAGCGTCTCCAATCATGCCCTGAGCGTATGTGGCTCTCGCGCACTTCGCCAGCCTCCACCAGACGGAGGAGCGCGGGGGACTTCCCAAGACCCCGCTTCCTCTTTCGCATGCGAGGAAGGTGACAACCATATGGATTCGGGAGGTCTCTGTCTGCAAATACTGAATGAATGAGCGAGTGAATGAAAATTGTAAATATGGTATGAAGGAGAACATTTATCACAATTACTTATTGTTCAATGAGGCATATTGTAATTTTATCAAAAAACAAAATAAGTTGCAGATGCTTGAAAAACAGCATTTTTTTTTTTTTTTAATTGAAGTCCCGAGAGTATTTCTCGATATTGTTTCTTCGTATTGTTTAAAAAAGAAAAAAATGGCGAGGATCCTTTTTTATTATATAAATTTGTACGTACATATTACCGATTTATTCGTTAATATTAATTTGTAGTAGAAAAGGGTAAACCATGCTAAGGATCGCATGCCCTATAGTATCCAGCTAAAATAGTTTCTTATTTAAGTTTTAACACAACAATACCTAAAAGAAGGTTTGAACAAGTATTTTATCATGTAGATTGTCAAGGCTCATTACAAGTTTCCTCCTTACATTCTCGGAAGAGAACGTTTCCAGCTGAGTCAGGACAGTGGAGACAATATTGAATAGTTTGCACATTCGACTCGAGGCAGCCACAACAGCTGTGCGGGGAAACGAACCGACCCGAACTACTGTGTCAGCACATGGCTTTGCACTGCTCTATCAGGGATGTGGTTATGACCAGTAGCTGTATACATTGGTTAACAAGCATGTATGTCTGATCTCTACAGGATAAATGTACCTATGTAACTTCATCAGCGAGCTCGACTGGTGAGGCTTTACTTTTAAACAAATAAGGATCAATCAATGAGTGACAACAAACCACTTAATCGATCTAAGGCATATTTCAAAACAGTTCCATATGATTAGGTTTTTGTTAAAAATAAAGAAAATATGAAAAAAAAAAAAAAATTAAACGTCAAACAATGGCTTTGCTAATTTTCTAAAAATTAAACAGCTCAAAAGCTAGCTCATATCTAAAATTTTGATTTCCACCTCATGGTTAAGGGATCATTAAAAATAGTAACGAATGATGAATCCATAACAACAAATAACTTATTTGCTAGCATCTACTTTCTTTTTTTTAATTTATGGAAACGTCATTATAAACTAAACCAAAAATCCAGACTGTTTCGTACTTTTTATTCATTCAATTCGGGATCGTTAATGAAAAAAACAAAACAAGGCTACTCATTCAATTATTGGCTACATAAAGAAATACTTTTCACGACCAAGTTAACATTACTAGAGTCGAAGCCAGATCAAATGAACTTAACCTAAAAATTCCTCGGTTTAATGCATAATCTAAAATAGCGATCGAAAGGCTCGCCTTCTAAGAATACTAAGACAGTAAAATAATTTAAAAAAAAAAGTCAATAACTGATAAATAAACAAACTACGAATTATTTTTGTTCTACGCTGACAATGGAAGTGCCAGAAAAAAATTATTAATAGGTAGTATCTTATACATGCGGGGGTAGATCCAATCTATAATGATAATGTACACATTTATTTTTAGACGAGTAAGTTATGAGCTGTTTTTTTTTGTTTTAGCCCACCCTTGGTGATATTAATCGAGATCGATATCGTAAGAAACACAAATGGCTTTTGAAGGCTTACTATTTCCATTCTTTTTCTTCTTAGGTACTATACTAATTTAATGGAAATATCTCTTAGCAACTAATAATGTGAACAGAAATATGTAAAGAAAAAGAAATGTTACATATTGAATAATCTCTTCAGGGATCTCTTCAGTGGTGGATTATGCCACAGCTTATGATATAAGAATATTGTATTTCAAAATCAGCAGCAATTCAGCATTTAATTAGAATCATCGGTGGTTTTTATGATCGTTATAAAAATATAGAAGTTCTGTCAACGTGTTATCTACATCTTAAAGTTACTCGGATGGGCACTGCCCTAAGTGAACGGACCCCCACAACGCCCGTCGTAAATCATCTGACAAGGACGTGTCCTATCGTTAATTTCGATCTCTTATCCCAAGATGAAGGAATTTCTGCTTGGAGTTCAGGTAAAGATTTGGAGTCCCCAGCCAATACCTCAAGTCCTAGGAAACTCACGTCCTGTAGAGTAGACAAAGCGAACCAGAATGGTCTTAAACAGCGAAAGGCCTGCTATTAGCTGGATTAGAACGCCCGAGTTTTACTCTCTAATTATTTGAAGTTTTTAGCTCAAATTTTGAGGGGTTTTTTTTTCTAAGACAGAAATTTTACCTGGGACCAATTTCTATTTAATGACCTGAAGACAAGTAATACTACTCAGATCACAAAAATAACTTGTAACAAGAGACCGAAGTCCGTAACTATTACACGATAAATATTTCTGGTTTTTCTCCACGGTAAAGCGCACGGCCAGTAGTTACGGAAAAAAGAATTTCAATGATATAAACAAAGTTTTAAAAGGTAATAATAAAATTTGGTTAAATGCCCAGCACCAGTCGACATCAATAGGTTTTGATCGAACTCATAACGGATGAGGCAAAAAAAAAACATGGAGGTACTGATTTAAAGACAAACTAATTAGTTTAACTGTTAATAATTTTGAATGCGTGCGTTGTATTTGTGGAGCCCTTCTTTGACTGAGATCTTCGAATAAGCTTAAAAATTTAAAACATTTTTTAATTTACGCTGTATTAAGTTTCGAATGGACATAATCGATTTGAAAAATCCGTTGCCTATATTAAGATCAGAATTTACTTGATCGAAAGGATTTCGTAAAGATAATCTTTTAGCTAAACATTGCGAGAAAAAAAAAAACTATGCTAACATCCGCTGTCTCGGCATGGTCGGAAGTAGATAAGGTATTTAATGAATCGATTTCGTTCATCTTACGCCCCCATTGAATGAAGGAATACTTTTGTGTGATAGATCGTTCATTGAATGACACGCCAGAGGGTCACGCTCTGGTTTCCGATTAGCTTTCACCGATTTACACCTGAGCCTGCTACTCTCAGGTTACTAATCGCAAAGCGATAGAAAGAAGCATTGGAAAATGTCCTTTGCAGTGGATAAAATTCCTCGATATGAAAAAATCGAGCCAGTCAGTGATGTCATCGCTGTAGTAAATAAGGCAGATCTAAGAGCTAAGCCACTTGTACACTATATGCTTGACTGAATATATCGACTATGTGAATAACCTGGAGGTTCCTGAAAGCGGTTCCAAAGAGGATTTCGGCGCCAGGATTTCGGGAATCAGAACCTCTGTGGGAACCAAGGTGACTGACTTAAGTACTCCTGTGGCGGCTTCCTGTGGTAAAAGCGATCAGGTGTAACTTTGCGGCCCGGTAGCGACAGACACTCCCCGGTACGGCTGGCGGATGTCTGCAATAACTGCCTACCTGCGAGCACTGTTGAGATAGGCTACTGGTTTAGCTTGACCCTCCCGCACACCCCCTCCCATTGTCTCGCCCAGATCCAGACAATAGAGCACGGCCCACAGGCTCCAGCTGTCACCGTATAATTATCGTGAAAGTAGGGGACGCCCAGAGTTATAGCCCTCTTGTAACGAGATTTTAATTATTATTATATTATTACACACGTCAGGGGGTTCTAGACGATTTGGTAACAGTCCTTGAAACAGACTAAAAGTGAGTATCATCTAAGGAGATATGGCCGAGTTCTGCATCATCAGAAAAAGAATATTGATGAAACATTAGAATAATCAGAATTGAACATATCCTTAATGGAGGCGATAAAAAGACAGAACCAATAAGAAGCGACAGTGTAAATAAATTAAGAAGATAGTAGTGGACATTGGTGTGCTTGGCTCAAAAATATCTCGTGCCTCTAATATCAGGCGTTGGACGATTCCGCAAGAATACTGCTGCAGTAGGTACGGTAATGATGGAACGTGTACCGTTGTATATCTACGTACATGTTCATTTTTCAATACTACCAGGAGAATAATTGATCAAAGCATTTTATGATGAGCCGTAACAGTAGAGTACATCGGATATCCAACCTGGCCAAAGTGGTTTCGTTTACAGCTTCAGGGACACGGCCTGGCTTGCGCCGATTGCCGCAGGGGTTAATTTGTCGGAATTGGTAGAGGCGGCTGAAAGGGAGAAAGTCCCCTTTGAGGGAGAGGAGGGACACAGGGATAGATTCCTGAGGGGTAGGATGGAATTGATTTACATCGGAACGGGGGGTTGCCATGGCGATGGCATGGGACGCGGGGGGAGCCACGCGGCACGCACAGGTGGTGTCGCTCATTCAGCACGCTGTGTGTCCGCGTAGGATCGATAATCCTCGGGGGACCTCGGGGAAACCAGTCATCGAAAATCGATTCTCTGGCACAAAACGGTTCTGCCAAAAAACATTGCTAAGCAACAACCCCGCCCTGGATGACTAGAAAAGGGTAGGAATTTTTTTTAAACCAGAGTCCTCAATACTTCAGGGCTACCAAGAATGGCAGATGTTTGGTTATCCTGAACACAACAGTGCTACTACACAATTTCTGTAGATTGCTACTCAACCCTGTCCTTCTGACATAAAATGTACTTCATGAAGACTCATTTAGCTATAGTTGAATTTATGATTCATTTATACACACGGACTGACAATCAATGAGTTTTCAATTTACCAGAATAAAAGAAGAATAGAACCATTAGACGGCACTAATAAATACGTTTCGACAGCTACCAATTACAGTCGATTAACTTCTGACAGCTTCTAGATTCTCCCTTAAACAGCGAGCTATGAATTGTTAAGGGGTTAATCGTTAATGGATAGAAAAGGTTGGTAACCTGCAGATGGCCCACCTTTCCTGTAAGCTTTCTGGATGAAGCTATGGGTTCCTTAACATTTCAGTCAATGAAGCACAGTTTGTCCCTGTGCAATTATCGCAAAAGTCAAACAATTTTTATGCAATTATTATAATTATAGGTATTTAAGTCTAATGTCTTCTATATTGTTCCAGAAGTCCATAACCCTTGCTGAAATACTTCAATAATACGCCATTAGTCCTTCTTACCAACAGAGCAGATACTTGACGAATATACTTTAATGCAAGGTATAGGTTGAATAACCCGGCAAAGGCAGCTATAAAGATTGACGATACATCTCTCTGTTAGTGAAGAGTCTTGTTAGAGAGGGCCTCGGGAATTTTTAACTCCACTCATGTTTAAGCGCATGTTTTCTTTCCGAGAGAGGATGGGGAAGGTCATTGCTGGTTTTCTCGTAAGTATTTCCGGCCGATTTTAACCGAATGAGAATATTTTTGCATATATTTAATTCATTACGTAATCGATAAAAATATCGCAATCAAACCATAAATATTTTCTTGAAGAAAAATCGGTAGTTTAAGCGGCGTGCATTAGATTTGATTATTCTGACATGATAGTGTTGTGTGATTTAGATTATCGGGTCTGTATCCAATGATAGATTGCATCTTGCATTGTTCATTTCGGATTTGATTATATTTAGACAAGATAGCTAGGTTTAGCTTGATCCTCCCTTTTCTGCACTGAGATAATTAAAATACTTTTATACCATAGCTTCAAAACATTTTTCATAGCTAGAAGGGATTTCATACGGTAGGCAATAGTTTTTTTGTTTTTTTATAATTGTTTAATGCGAAGAAATATGACCAGCATGTAAACGACTTAGGTTTGAACCCCATTTCGGACAGTAATTATATTTTCCGTTGTAAATTAACATCGGTCAATGGTTACAGCTGTAATATTTTATATGTCATAACATTCTATTATGATTATGTCGTAACCTTTCACTTAAAACATCTTGACACTTACCCCCCAGTTAGCGGGCTAACAACAATTAAATATAGTTTACCACTTAATCACCTTCTGATGTTTTCAACTCGTCACACAAAGCGTGGCTTGTAAAATATATTTACAATTGTTTTAATGTTGTGTTTACTCCTTTGTAATGTTAATAGCATATTATTTCGATATTTAACGAACGTTCATTGAACAAGGATTTCCCACATGTCATTGCTTAACTTAAGAATAAAACTAATAGTAACAATAAATGGGCAAGTTGTAAATATAAATTTTACAATAACAAAGTATCAAACGTGTAATGACAATTTCCAGTATAATACTTGATGAATTTTATAGATGGATAAAAAGACAATAAATTTTCTTTTCATTATTAAAATTAATGTTTTGGCAAAATACTTTTTTTTTTTTGTTATATCTTTCTGAATTATTTTTATTGGTTTTGTCATTTATTTTAAATACATTGGTAATTAGCAGGAAATAATAGTGTAAATGATCAATTTGTTATACTAAAGAAAAAGGGACTTCGTCCAAGGATAACAATTATTGCTGTCGTTAGGCACTTATTATTCACAACCAAAAGATATTATGTTAATATTTTGTTTTTAGACTATTTATATGATATGTAATTTAACGGGTTAAAATTGTTTCTAAAGCCTTTGAAAATAACGAATTATTCTCGAATGTGATCATAACCATAAAAGCAAACTATCAGAGTATTCACAAGATGTGACTGAATTGACTTGGCAGATTTATTTCCTCAGGCATGTGACCTATCATAAATTACTCCCTGACAGTCGGAGGAGTAAGTTATTAGCTCGGATAAAACAAACAGGGGGGGGGGGTAACTGTCCCGTAATGGCAGACAAATATTTTAATATTAATTCCCGAACAAGAGTGAGTACTACAGGCTGGCTTAATGACGGGTTCTGCGCCGAGGACCTCTCCCAGTTAATGGTCCCTCTAAAGCAAACATCCCGAGGCCGGGGGGGCTCCGGAGCCTGTAATTTCCTATAATCTCCTCGACCACGCCCCTCTGGATCGGCCCCAAAGAGCTTGGGGGGCCCCTCACTCCTCCTTTGCCTCCAATCAACCTGTCTTCGCCCTAATGAGTATGTTTTAATTATGAAATATTTTATCTCGTGAGCCTCTGGTCGTCGTTCTTGTTTTACATACACAACCTTTTCCTCTACTCGGGGTCTCATCTCTTATTCTCTCTGCCTTAATACCTCATGTACCTGTCTGGAATTAATAAACCGTGGAGTATCTCTTTAGTGTATTTTAAAATATACTTTAACGTCACTTGAGATAAGTTTATTAAGCTTATGAATCTATACAATTATTTTATTTGTATTCATTTAGGTACTTCTTGGCAGGGGAACATTAGACACGGAATTTTTTTTTTTTTTTTTATGTAAATATTTTAGCATTTAACAAATTTCGTGTGGAACTACATTAATTAAAATAAATCATAACTTAACAGTAAGGATGTAGTTCTATTTCCATCCGGAGTAGATAATAAAAAAAATATTCCTTTAAAATAAAATCTCATTATGTGTAAATAAAATGGAGTGGCTGCTGAACTGTGGATCAATAGAATATTTACATATGTATAAGAAAAATTCCATCGACTATCATTATTGAAGTGGCTGTAAATATTTAAGAAATTTCAAATTGCCTATGAAATCCAAGTGTTTCCAACCAACATCTAATATTACTGTCACTACACCTAGATCGGTTGAAATACAATACCTAGAGAAACACCAAACCTGAAAAAAACAAAATTAAAACACGACGACAGAAACAAAAGAAGAAGAAAAAAAAAGTCTTTTTATCCTCGAGGGATCAAACCCGATCCCTCTCTCCCCGCTGGCATTCGATAATGAGGGAGTTTGTACAGTAAGATTACATAGTGGGTGGAACATAACTATCTCAGATCTCAGATCCTCGGACAACTTGATCTGGACAGGATACAGGATCTGACAAACGTGAGCATTTGCCCCCTCTCCAATCTCCACTCAGGTCTATCAATACAGCTCTTATATAGCAAAAGAAATAGTTGGGAAGCATCATTTTGAATTGTCCACACTGAAGGCTTTAATTTCAAACAAGTATGGGACTAAAGTGATCCAAAAAATAAACGAATTATTTAAAGTTCTGATTAGTGTCTTGTGGAAGAGGTGTGTATTTATACCGGGACTATCCGATATGTTTTAAGTCAATGTTTAAATATTTATATTTTTTATGTGACGAAAAGAAATTTTGCGTTAGTGGTATGGATTAACAAATTGAAAAAAAAAAATGCGGACACAGTCTCTGATTAGTGCTCCCACTCCAATAAATGTATTTCACTATATTTTGAATATTAAATTGTAGTTAATAACTGATTTAATAAAATAGGAAAAATACAAATGAACAAATAAATTAAAGGCAAAAATAAAAATTACGTAGTGATTTTCTACTACAAAATGCATTAACTATATTCTACTTCACAAAATCACGAATTTTCTCAAATTTATAGATAAATGTAGTGAGCGAGAATCAATTACTTCAAAAAATGAATTACCCAAAAAAAAAATTTTTTTATAGTACTTCGCATAAATTTTAATCGTAAGCTAAGAGCGATAATGTTACTTTTTTGTGTGTTTGTTAGACTAGAGTGGTTTGCTGGAACAATATTAATTTTGCTTAATTCACTGTGAGTTGCACCGTTATTGTGCATCGACTGTTTGATTTATGGAAATGCTGATGTTTCTATCAGACGATTTTCCAGTTTCGATCCATTCGTTCCAGTCACTGGAGAAAATGTACCTGTGCTCGAAGAGTCGAAGACTGTCTCCTTGTTAGCGACAGGAGGCACAGGCTTAAGTGTCAGGGCCACTGATTTGTGGGTGCCCCACGTTTAAACGGGCCCAACGTTTTTATAACTCTCCGGCTGTCCCATCTGAGCTGATTAACGATCGGTCAGGAGTCGAGGAACTATTCCCCTGACAAATGTTTGTACACACTCGGGAGTTTTGACTCTGACAGTCCACGTCGGCCTGGTCATTAGACGTATAAATTATATCTACTTCCTGGGGGGGGGGGAGATTTTTATTTCTTATCGATGCCACGTCGAATGACGGCTTAGGAATCGATTAGGATTTACATAGATTAATGGAACTCGAGGAGATCAAAACAGGTTTAGTTTACCTTTATATGTATTATATTCGTAACAGGTGCAAGATTTATTTTTATTCAACCGTCACCGTATTAAAATGTTTCACCTTTAAAACCCTTATAAAATATATTTTTGATGTGTAAAAATAGTCACACGTGAAGTTTTTTGAACCCGTAATGTTTACAAACACTTTCAAATGTGATGTTTATTCACCGGCTGTATTGCGCTAAGCCGTTCCTGCCTGTAATCGTGAGCTATTCAAGCAATTGAACATCAGTGACACGAAAACATCTTTAAATTGAATCAATGGCTATCAAGTCAAGACAAATAAACGTGGAAAATACATTATAAACATGAGTACAGTGGATACAGTTAAAAATAACAGGGCTTTTGAAATGTGAACCTATTAAGGGGGCAGTTATGTTCTCCCGGTTTTAAGATCTAAAAAGGAAACTCGAAAAATAGAAGCGAATTTAAAAGCTGGTTCCGGTATATTACTGCTGTCGTTTTCAGCCACCGGTGACTCAACACCGATGCTGAGGCAATCCCACACGATTTAACATTCATTTAAATCTCAAGTATTCCCTTACAATAACACAACGCGAACTCGAATAATGTAATCATATAAACGTGTTTTATCTTTTTTTTAAGTTTAGAATGACCGGCTTTCTCCGGTACTGATAAACAATTAGCTACCAAAAGAAATATGTACAAAACTATTTCTAACAGAGAAAAGACATGGTTTATAATTTATCATTCAAAAGATATTGTGACACAGGCATCATAAATCAATCATCTCCCAGTTTAGCAAGAATTAATTAAAAATAGTATTTATCAGCTCATAAGAGAAGAAAAAAAATTGACCTACGTCTATTTCAGACGATAAGAAGGCCTCTGCTACTGATATTTAAATATAGTTCAGTATCAGTTGATAATTAAATAATTACCAATATGAAAAGATATATAGTAGAGAGAAAATATAAAATTATTCATAAAATAAAGCAAATATCTAGATAAATAAGACTTTATAAATCAGTCGGAAATATTAACTCCTGTGGTACAGTGATATTTTATTGTCATGTCAATAAAATGATAATAATTTGGTGAAGAAATAAAGCAAAAATTACTTGAAACAAATTCATTGAGACCTGAATACTTGGGAATTTTAAGACTCGTTTAAAAATACAACGCTTATCAAATCATTTTATAGTAAAGTATATTTTGATTATGTGACATTTATATATGGAAAAAAAATTTTTTTAATGATTAAACAAATAGAAGAAACCATTAACCAAAATGAATAGACGTAAATTAACGTAGATATAAATAATGAATCAATCATTAAATACAACAACTAATCGAAAAAGCGCAAAAATAATACCGAGATTTCAGTTGTAAAATTTATCGATGTTTTATATGTTTGAACCAAGAAATATGAACTTGATGAATTCACCGTGATGAACGCGCCCCAGACCTTTTAGGTCCATTCTCAAAAAGGTCGCCTTTTTAGAAGTAAAGAAAAAATAAATTCACCTAATATTTACGGCATGGTGTTGACTATTTATGTATAATAAAAACCGGGTCATAGTTTAGCGGTGAAATTAATGAAAGGCAACCCCCAAATAGCAATAGTAATATTATGAATTAAGTGGATTGAAGACGGACTGTACTCTTGGGTACCAAAATGATCCGAAACCAGCATTTACTTGCGAATCATGTTTAATAATGCTACATTGAGACATTAATCATACCCAAGTAACATGACACTCAAGAATTGTAAGACAGCAAAACATATATCTATTAAAGACACACATATGATTAAGATCGAATGAAACCTGCTGATGATAAAAAAATATAGATGCATGAAGTAATGAACTCTTACCTCTTGTGTTGAGAATATCCTTAAGTCTCGTGGTGAGATGCGAAGACAGAAGAGAGAACTGTTAGTGGGACGAGATGTTAGCACTGGCACACTCAGAACCGAACTGACGGGAGAGCGGTCGGTGGCCAGGGGGGTAGGGGGTAGGGAGGTCCCCCCACCACCTCCTCCCTCGGGGAAAGCCCCCTGTCAATCATGGTTTTAGGGGTCTTTTCTTCTCCCTTTGTCTAAGGCATTTCGTCCCCTTAGGGTATTTTATGGCTTAATGTCAATAGGGCCCCACGTTTTTTTAGGCTATTCATCCAGTCAGCCAGGTAAGGCCATAAAACTTTCACCAATCAATAAGTACCTCTATGGAGGAACACGAAAAATTCCTTTGTACAATAAGCGAAGTGATTTTCGGTCGTATTCCTTGTGTACCTTTTTTGCACCAATTGCAAACAAAAACACAACAGATCGGAACAGGTATCCATTTTGGATGAAAAAAAAATAAGAAAAATCCAAAGAATTCAGATAATTCATTAATTATTTCTTACATCTTAATGAAGAAAGCGGCATAATATTTTGTTAAAATATCTCGATCAAAATTTAATTTGGCTTCTACAACATTTAATAACCAATAACTAAAAACGTGTTACCGTCTTTAATTTGTTCTCAACCAGAGTGAAAAAATCAGAATTTTAAATCATGGTGCATAAGAAATCCCTTATTATGCCTTTAATTTATTTTTCAATAATCCCGTTATTGAATTTTAAACAGAAAATAATCAGCATTCTGCGAATACACCTACAAATTTTCAAACAGACTGAATAATTTTTAGAACTATCGTAAAACATACATACAGACGGTTAACATCTATTATGAGTTAAACTGAATTTATTTTAATCTTAAGATGCCGTAATAATGAAATTTAGACCTTTTTTTTTTATCTTTGACTACTTAAAACCCATCAAATTGCAAAAAGTGCAGTTTAAAGTACGATGATCATTTATATATAAGTACATATACATATTTTTTATTATTCTAAGATTTATGCAAAGTTCAATGATGAAAGCTAAACTATTTGCACCTTCTCAAATTTTTCAGCCTTCATATGACATGATCATATTTAAGATTTATCTAATAAATAAATGGAAATGATCAGGACCAATAGAAGAATTAACTGTAAAAAATTTTAAATAGTTCAAAATAATATTTATCATTAGAAATATGAACAAATTTTCGAACAGATACTGGAGCGATCGTGGTTTAGATATTGGGGCTTCTGGTAATGATGAATATTTGTATTCGAAAATAAATCCAGAGTGGCTCTATCAATGTGCACGCAAACTAAATGTTCGTGTAATATAAAACCATATAAACAAGGCAATGGATACAATGTTCGCTAAAGCTCACGACCACACTGCAAACTAGACAAACTACATATAATAAATAGATTAACAAATTCAATACGGCATTATGACTTATGAAAGCGGTCAGACATATTTCATTCCAGCAGCGGAGAAACGGCGAGCTACCCGAGGTCTTTGAGCTGCATCCGAGGTGGATGAATTCATTCAACGTAGACATATCAAATTCTTAAACGCGTTGCAACAAACCACGTATTTAACACGATAACCCCCGTTCCGTTCCCTTAACGATGGCAGAAGACAGTTGAGGCAGGAACGCTACTGTTTTTAAGTTAGTATGTTTATTTTTATTCCTGTCTGTAACCCGAAGGTGAGCTCCATCACCTAGTCCCGTTTTTGTTTATGTAATTTTAACCGTAAAAATATTACAATGTATATGCTATGCAGTAAAAGGAGCCACCCACAACAAATATATAATATTATTTATAATTTACAATTTACAAAAAAATTTTAAAAAGAGAGGTTAAGAAAAAAATAAAAATAAATAGATCACAATCATATTTTACCGAGTCCAATCGCTTCGGCATTTGGGCTATTCAAGGATAAGGACCATTACAATTTGCACACGTCGGGGTCCACGCTTTTCTAGTGTAGATTTTCTTCCATTCAACAGCTGACAAGACCCTTCTTACCTGGGAATGGGAAAGAGGGAGAAGATCCAAGAGCTGGAAACCATCAAGTTCTGTTTGCTTTTAAACATAGCAGCTTATTCTGCTTTCTCATCTCTTTATTTTGTGCAATATCGAGCAATACAAGTTTGATTAGGCTCACCATTTTATTATTTAAAAGATTTTTACGAATATTTACCGACTACAATTCATTTACATTGATAACAAAGTGATGCGAAGGACTTAGAAAGTGAATAAACAATATCATCATACTAACAAACAATTGAAAAAACACCCGGGATTGTTCTATAAAAAATATTTAATTTTTTCCATTACTGATCGGTCGCTATCGCAAGCAAGAGCCTGTAAAGTAATGCGAGGAATTCAGGTATTCAAACAGTGAGATGCTGGCTTGAAATTACGCGGATTCAGTTGTTAAGGTGATGGTAGCTGCTGGTAAAAACCGATGTTTCTTTCGATGGACAGAAAACTGTAAATTTTCACAAAAACAGAAATGTTTTAATTTCCGAACAATATTAACCAAGTATCGATAATCCGAACGTAACTGAATCTTTATCAGATACATATTTATGGAATTCATGGGCTCAGGATACATCGTAGGCTGTGACGAGAAACTATTCTTTTTAAAAGCATTTATAATTAATTGAATGTATAATGTTTTACGAGTCAAGTTAGGTAGGTGCCTTATTTTATTGTTTGAGGGGCTCAAAGAAGAATCGGATTCCATGTTGGTTGGTTTCTTAGCTAATGGGATCTGCGCATTCATGCAAGAAAATAGTTGCTAGTTTTCAGTTTACTGTACAGTATTTAAAAATATCAATTATGGATTTAAAATTGTTGATCTCTGCTCATGTACATATATTAACGTATTCTCTCTTCTCTCTCTCTCTTTCTCTCTCTCTCTTTCTCTCTCTCTCTCTCTCTCTCTCTCTCTCTCTCTCTCTCTCTCTCTCTCTCTCTCTCTCTCTCTCTCTCTCTCTCTCTCTCTCTCTCCTGTCCGTTATTGTATTGAAGTCAAAATATTAAAAAATACCCAGGATATTCCTTAGTTTGTTGAAATATTCCTTCTAAATTTCTGATTGACCGATTTATTTTTTACATTGGTAGAGCATGTAGGACATACATACTTCTCTGTTTGTGAATGAATGTAGTATCGCACATTGTGCTTGGCAATTGGTGTAAGCAACCAAACACAAAGAGAGTAAGCAAAACCCATTTGTGAATGATTAAATTTCTGTCTTTCCTCTGTTCTCCATTCATTGAAGGATCTACGTCATCGGGCTCATATAACGTGTTGATAGCTCTCTCGAAGCATACTTCATTATTTTGGCTTTCGAAAATGTCTCTACTTATTCTCTAGTTCATAGCGTTGAGTATTTTTCGTTGTTGTTTATCAAATTCCATACATATCTTTATTACCGTCCTTGTTCAGAGCTAAAAGGAACTTGAAGAAAGAGACAGTTTTACGTTATCTGAAACTGTTTTTAAAAAAGTGTCACCTCTTAGTTCGCTTGATTTTTTTTTCCCTCGATGGAATAGAAAAAAAAGAAAAGTATTTTAGTTTAGTACCAAAAGTCTATTAGGTACATCAAGGCTCTATATGAAGGAAAGTGTTTTTTCAGTAAATTCATGAAATGGAAAAGCGAGATCTTTCGTATACAAAATGAAAATTTTCTTTTATCTATTATACTTCAAAAAGAAATTTTTATTGCGATAAAATTACACTCTTCCTTTTATTGGGCAATAAGTAATTGCAATAAATATTCTCATTCATACCATATGTACAGTTCTTCATTCATAAAGTATTTACAAACAGCCCAGAGACCTCCCAAATCCACATGGTTGTCACCTCTTTCGCATGATAAAGAGGAAGCGGAGTCTTGGGAAATCTCCCACGCTCATCCATCAGCTGCGTCACGATGGTTGGATAGGATTAGATGGAATCTCATAAACTTGGAAGAAATGAGTTAAAGAATGTATGGTATATTAGGATCGTTATGAAGGGTTTTGTTTTCAGACGTAATGAGGGGCTTTGACTATTGCTCTCAGGACTTTTGAGTGAAAGGATTGGATACGCTTGATGTTCATCTTTTAACTGAAAAAAAAAAAAAACCTTGAAAAATGTGTAAAGCCAGAATTTTCACGAAAATATTTCAAAATTATTTTCAATATTTAATGGGGTGACACTTCAGAATATCCATTATTAAGTTTTCGATGACGGAATATAGATTTCGTTTTAAATTAAAAAAAGTTACGACTGTTCGTCTGCCTAAACTGTTGCGATTCATTTTAGAATTGTATTCACCGGAATGATCCTGTTGCAAGTTACTCACTTAAGCATTTGCTGTTTCAGTGCGCCTCGCATGTGGAGAAACTGACGCATAGCTTGTATTCTTAAAAGCGTCACTCACCACAATTACTTACAAATTTCAGATAATAATAATAACTTCTACTTCAGTTTCAAAAAAGCCCCCCCCCCCTTAAAACAAAGAAGTTTTTTATTAAACATTATTTAGATCCAAATAAAAATAAGTACGATTCATTTCCAAACGTCTAATATAAACACGATCGACTGGTCAAATCATTTTCCCCGACAGAAAACGCAAGAAAACCTTATGTCTTGTGTTTCCAAATTAATATTAATTTTGTATCTAAAATTTTTCATGCGATATGTCATTGCTGGTTTTCGGTTATGTTAACAACAGTGCGTGCTCACAAAAACAGTAATTCGTTATACGCACCAGCTAATGCTGATATTATCGACTCCGATGATCCGCTGACGATGTAAATCGAGGTGATGTCTGATCTCTCAAAGTACTAGGTATACAGTGAAACCAAAAGTGCGTTTGGTTTGCTACCACAGACCGAGGTCCAAGTAGCTCAGCCATTTTTATTTTATTTCAAATATTTTACTTCCCCGGTATTGTGAAATATGTCTTTACAATTACTGTAAATCGGAAAGTGCTATGACTATGATTCAGTTCTTGGTATTCGCACTTATAGCTCTAATCGTTCTAAGTTAGGCATGCTTATGAGGATGGCTTGACGTTTATCATTGACTAAAATACGTTTCAAATTACTATTAAGTCGATATTATTGAACGTAAACGAATAATGGTTGACTCCTATTAGGGAATAAACGACTTATAAATTGGTATGCTAGAAATTTAAAACCCTCCTCTAGCGTGTGGCCGGTACTCGAGTCGTGTCGGCCAATTATTGTAGGGGATTGCAATGCTGGCGCGACTTGGGTGGGCAAATCTCTCCAGCCTGCCACGTACCAAATATTCCAAGCAGCAATAAAAAGGTTTGAGGGCGTTGGGCAAACATAATGTTACCATTGTGATTTTAATTGCAGGCGTGACTTAGACCTACTTCGTGCGACGGGTAAACAGCCACTAGAGAGAAGAAGAGACCTTTCGGTCGGGCGAGCTGCACCGTCATCAGGCCTCCTCAAGGACCGTCCGCTAACCAAACACAGGTAGATGTAATAATACTAAGTGGGATGGAACGGAGCAACAAAAAAAAAAACTAGCGTGCCACTTCAACTAGTGAAAATAACTTCACTTCTTGTTTTTGTTTTGTTTTTTTATCTGACTCATTCCGCGGTCGACATTTTTTTTTTTTTTTTTTTTTAAATCACGTTTTTATTCACAATGATTTGTCACTTTTTGAGAGTAAGTAAAGAAAAACGAACCCGAAACCTGCTATTTCGAGTGAGTGTAGAAACACGAATACAACTCTAACTTCATTATTTTTGCCTTCGCACTCTTACGGTACTACAAGTAGGACTCGAATAATACAGTTCTCACTTAAGAAATCTATATTGAATCCTCACGATTATACCCTACTTGAAAATTATATTTACGATTTGAAATGCTGCGTGTATTCATAATAAAATTTTAAGGGCTCATTTTGCTGTAAAGTATATTTTGTTATAAACAATATGGTACATTAGTAATTAGTGTTAGTGATATAATAAACCCCACATTCCGTCAGACATTTGACTGTATTATTAATGACACACTGGATGTCCCGAATTTAATGGTTTAGAGCCATGATATTATGTATGGTAGTTACATGTAAAGGAGGCTAACATGAATGAGCCTTATGAACAATAATGAAGGGTCATTCATCAATTACATAGTAATTTAAAAAAAAAAATAATAGTATTTTCCTATAATTCGAAATTTGATATCAAATTGTAGATTTTGATCTTATGTTACAACTAGAATGGACTATAACTGCAAAAAGCCAATAAAATAATTTCCGCAACCATAACGAAACATTTTTTTCATTGAATTTTCATATGTATATTTGTCTACGATTCGTCCTAAAATGATAAATAAACCTGTTCAAACATATTTATTGGCACAGTTAATTTTCGAATGGTGAGAACACCGGTGAAGTGGTTGAAAAACGTGGGGTATCATCTCTTTGGATGATAAGTTTCTCGAGAAAGTGACCGCATCAAATTTGAACCTATATCCTCCGCTGACTAAGTCCCGACATAAAATTCTGATAAATCAATCACTGACTGACGAGCTTCCAGGAAAAAATAAAAAAAAAGGCTTCGACTCACAAAAATAACAGGTCAGGAATTGTGAAAATTACAGAAAATACTGCAAAACGTGCATAATGTAATATTCCTACTTAATAATAATAATCATGGCAACCCGAGCGATCTTATTTCGTCTGTAGTTATGTTTGTATTCTCTACAATATACCGTTTATACAAATCGAATCCATCTTTGATGTTATCTGTCCAATTCATAGTTCCTTGGGTTAAAATACAATATCAGGATCTAAAAAGGAAAGGAAAAATAAACGTTGAAAAAGGCTCAGCTACACATGTGAGAGTTAATAATTTAAGGAAGGAGATCTCTCCTCCAGTTTCTTTTCAACGTCATATATGTGTTGGAGTAAGCGAAGTGTTGAAATTCTAACGTCCAATACGGTGACTAAACAACATGTCGTACATATCCTGTACTTATGTATTCATGAATTTTTCGAATGATGGAAGTGAAGCGATTGTATTTGAATAATGATGTTTGACAGATTTAGTTGGTATAAAAATCTTTAATCTGATAGGGAAAAAATGACGGGGCTACTACTGGACCTAACTGGCTTATGTTTATGCTTGTCTGTTTATAAAAGTAAAAAGTAATAATGAACTATTAGCAAATATAAATATCCCTTTATGCGCGCCAGCCCATATTTTGATAGTGAATTTTGAAAAAATTGTTGTTTATCTCTCTATTGCCGAATCGGTAAATTCCCTCAGATGGAAGAATAAATTACGACGGAGGATTTTACTTTTCCGAATAAAGTCCCGTTTGAAGTCGAACCTTTTCAAAGTCAATATTTATGACTTGTTGAGACTTAATTAGGGGGACTTGCTTCAAGAGGTGCGGGCTTCACATTCAACGGCGGAAAGGGAATATTCTTCTCTACCTGGAAAAGGGCGAGGTAAAAATACAATTTATCAAACGCAGTTCTTAGGCAACCTGGAATGAATCGTATGCGATGGTAACCTCAGAAAATAAAATATTTGAAAATAAGTAGTCGTGAAGATTATTTTAAACATTTTCAGCTCTTTGACTGTATTTACAAGCTATGTAAACTCACTAAAAGGTATCCATAAAAGAAAAAATAACGAGTGTTACAGTGCTAAGTAGAGATAGCAATAAAAAGTAGAAAGTACAGTGCTGTAGTAATTCTGCGATGACAAGGATAACATAACATCAGCCATCACTGATAAAATCAGCGAGCACTTCAGAGTTTCCTAGCAGCTTTGCTGGTTTATCCTATAAATTACAAAAAAATACTACTTTTAAGTCCGTAGTAGGCAGTATTCTTCCTAGAAGTGGTGGCTCATGATATTATGCCCATCAAAATTACACACTTTGTTTATATGCGGTTTTAATGATGATATGAAAAAAATATTATTTTAATCACTCATAATATAGTTAGCCTAGAAATTGACATAGGCTGATGAATAAAAGTATTTAGACTTCCATTATATTTATGAAATGTTTGTACTAATTAGATGTAAGCAAATAAAGTCGCTTCGATTTTTTTATTTTGTACAGCGTTGTCAATATTTAAACGGTACTTTACGCATTAATTATAATTTATGTCTAATGGTATCTGAAAATCGTCAATTGTAAATATTTCCATATGCTAAAGTTATTATTAGACAATGTGGTTAGGCCCGCTTTGATTTGAAACTATAGGTGCTTAATATTTGAAGTTTTATTATTTTTTAATTTTATTTCTTGTGGACACTTGAGCGAAAGCTGTGGTTCTGTAGTTGAATAAAAAACATCAAATAAAACCCCAAAAGGTTCTGTAATAAATTGTGATTTAGTTCCAAAAACAAGAAAATGTTATATTTTCAGTTTGATGTTTACGATACTCTCCCTTGAGGGGGACTACGTGGGGGAACAAGCGCCGTCCAGTTGTTGATAGTCAACTTATGGGGGGTAAAAAAAAAAGAAAAAGAACTGGCTAGCTTGATTGTCCGTCTGGATATTATGTAGTTGTCTGATCCTCGGCTATAAAATCTAAATTTTATCTGTCTCCTTAATATATTCGGTCAACTTTTGTCACGGGTGTTTTATGTTTGGGTGTATCGGACCGACCGGCGAAAATACACGAGAATAACTAATCAGCATTCGCGTTTCGTGCTAAGATGTTTTAGATATTTTACTCGGAAATAAATTTTGGGAATACATTCCTTCGTAACATGTCGTCAAAACATATTTTAAATGATATACTATTGTGATATATATTTTGGGGGTTTATTTTGACGTAAAACTTCTTGGTGGTCAACGACGTTGCTTGAATATTTAAAATTATTTCGAGAGCCGACCGATGGAAGACCGAAAGAGTACAAGGATGAGAACAGACCTGAGGGTCCTCCTGGGGCACAGGAGGCACCCCAGTCCCAAATGTCAGGTGGTGGTGGTTATGCACCAAGTATGATCGCAGGATGAAAATAAAAACCATGTAAGCAAATGCACGAATTATTTTCAATTTTCATACTCAGTGTTTTGTGTTTTTACGTCCTTATCCATTCGCAGACTATTACATAATATATCTTATTTATATTGAACTGTGTGGAGAGACATGGCTAAAAAATACTTATTAACGACTTAGCTTCTTATCCTTTGTTTGCCAGGGGTTGTGATATGACCACAGTTGTTTTCGGCCGATTCATGGGCTTTGCACATATGACTGTATTGCATTTGTGTACACAGTAAGTACGGTTTGATCGAGAGAGGAAATGGAATTACCTCGTAGTCGCATTAGGGCAGATTCTATTACTTTTCATAAAAAGATTTTAACTCATGCCGTTTTTACTGGGTCAAAAAGAAAAATTGAGTTTGAAGTTTCAAGAGTTTTCGAACGATATAACTTGAACATTCAACATTTAAGAAAATTAACTTTGGTGACGTTGGCGTAGTGGTCAATTTTTTCAGTTTTATCATACATCAGCCGCAATACGTTACAAAGAAAGGGTGTATTGTTTTTTTAAAAACCTTTTTATTAAAAAAAACAATCTTCTGAGAAAATTGAAAATACAAACGGCTAAACCTTCCCTCAGGATTTAGAACCTTATACTCTCTTTTCCCATAAATCGTTATCTCCCTAAAGATCAGCTCAAACGGTGACTGGGGATGGGATACCCTTTGAAGTTGCACAGCTAGAGGTATAGAGAGGCTCCACAATGGAAGGAGTTCTTTTGTCTGGGTCTTAATAATGATTTGTTGTGGGTACGCGATGATGACTGTCAGCGTGAAGGGGAGAAGTATGTGACAAATTCGTTAGTCGGCTGAATAAAGGCAAATCCCCCCCCCTCTCTTCCACTCCCCTTGGCGTTTATGACTTGCGTGATTGCAATGGACAAGTCACTCATGGACAGAACCTCTTTCATTTCTCTAGGCAGATGGTCAGTTTATGTTCACTATGTCATTATGAATGTCTGACTAACATTTGTTTATACCATCTACAATCCACAGACAGCTTCAAACAACGTAATATACTATTTACGTTATATAGTAAAGAAAGTTTATCCACTGCTCTTGACTTATCAAATTCTAAAATTAGCTGAATTTCCTTATTAATCAAGTGTTCATCGCGATATTTATAATTAAGTCAATTTGCAGTCACCCATTTCTGTAATATAACACGGTGGCGAGCCCCCTTTCTTTAGATTGCGTAAATTTTACCGTAAACACGCTATAAGTTCATCGACGTGAGTATATGAGTTAAAAGTTTTTTTTTGACAGATCTGATCGGGTTGATTTTTGTTAAGTCATATATATAATCTTATCATTAAGAAATGGTATGTTTATCAGTTACATCCTAAGGACTGTGCCTCATAACTTATAATCATATCTCATCTCTATTATAATTATCTCATATTATCCTATTAGTAACTTATCTTCCCTTCCCAGACCTCTATTCTAAATAATTAGCTCCCACGACCTTTTCTATCTGCGCCCTTTCCTGCTACCCCTACTCCCGCTTTCTCTACACAGATAAGTACCCCTTAGGCATAAGAAAGTTGTTGCTTCCTCATGAGTCTCAGTCGCCATTGAGCTCTCAGCCAGTAACCATATATAATTGTACATTTGTGTTTTATACCAAATAAAGTTTCTTTTTTGGGTTATTGAGCAACAGAAATATAATTGTCGATGAGTTCATCCACTGCTCTTGACTTATCAAATTCTAAAATTAGCTGAATTTCCTTATTAATCAAGTGTTCATCGCGATATTTATAATTAAGTCAATTTGCAGTCACCCATTTCTGTAATATAACACGGTGGCGAGCCCCCTTTCTTTAGATTGCGTAAATTTTACCGTGAACACGCTATAAGTTCATCGACGTGAGTATATGAGTTAAAAGTTTTTTTTTGGTACAGATCTGATCGGATTGTGAAATGGTTGGATTACATTTCAACATCTAGGTATGTTTCAACACAAGCCGATCTCCCTCCAAAAAATTTAAACGAGTATTACAAGTATTACCACCTTAAAATGTGGATCTGATGCATCAGTATAAGGAGACAGTTTCAATCTATTTATATATTTTATTTCAAATAAATAAATAATGGGATTTAGGGGTGGGGAATGGTTGCTAAAAAGTACTGATTGCTCCCAAAACCTGTTTTTTTTTTCTCGTAAAGACAGTTATACCAAGAAGTTAGACAGAGGAGAGCCATTACTAAGTCGCTCGTTTTGTTTCCGGTGAGGTGCTCCAAAGGACCGGAAGAGGCGGTTTCTCACATGGTTGGCCACAGCGAGCTCGAACAAAAGCTACCCGTGTAAACTCCCCGGCGAGATTCATGTCCTAGACGTTTAGCTGCTTCCGTAATTATCTTCTATTAGCATAAGTCGAAACACCTAATTACTCCTCTAGATATCTTCCAGAGGAAACGGTCCCTCATGTGGTGCACGCCATATTACTGCCTCGTCAATCCCATTCCCACCATTAGTTTTACAAGTCAAGTACGTACGAATGAAGTCGATATAATGGGATGTTTTTTTTCTTCTTTCATAGCTCCTTTACATTTAGAGATAATTATCCTCAGGCGAATCTATTTATAATTTTTTTTTTATTTCCTGTAGCATCACTACAATATATACAGATTTTGTTATTTTATAAAATTATATGATGAATAAACAAGTATAATGATATACATTATACGTGACTGGACTAAACTGACTAATAAAGGTGATGGGGCTCACTATTTTGATCAACCTTAAAACTAACTTACATACCAATTCTTAACCTAATTTTTCCCCGACAGTCTGTAGCCATCGATCCGGGAGGGGTGGTGGGGTCATAGTGTTAAACACTGGGTTTGTCAGGTGCTGCAACGAGTCAAAAAACTTAATGTGTCTCCGGTGGATGAACTCACCCACCGACGGCACACCAAGCAACGGGTGCAGGTCAGCGTTCTTTAACCTCTCGAGAGAGGTATGTCTGACCGCTTTTCGCATGATCCCATTCTGGAAGTGTTGGAGACATTTGACTGTATTGTCAGTCAAGTGGGTAAATAGCGGGGCACTGTACAGCAGAGCTGGCCGGAGGACATATTTATATATCATCAATTTGAGACGAAGCGACAGGTTAGGTGAAGTTAGCAAGTGCGATAGCCGGTAAGACCTGTGTAGTACTTTTTCTATTTTATTACTAAAATGAGTAGAGAAATAGAGATGCCAATCCATTTTTATACCCAGATAGTGCATTGAGAAAGCTGGTGAGTTCTCTTGCCCTCCTATACTATATGATTTTGGCAAGGATTTTTTTCCCTTTTTGAAGAAGAAGATTACGCAGTCGGTCTTCGCGGCGTTTACACTGATGTTTAGTCTGTCACTGATTAGGTGATAATGGGATGTAGGTAACACTTATTTTTTTAGTAGGTGTGTAACTTTTCTATTTATGGGAAGCGCCATGTGCGAGGAACAAATAGAAACCATTAGAGGATACATGTTGTGATGATAGTTACTGGAATTTATATAATCTCACAAAGAAAGTTTCATATTGGGACACAACTTCAAGTCTTCTCACCTGAAGCAGACATTGCATCGCGTAAAGACGTAGATTCGCCTGAGGATCTATAATTGTATATAATTATCTGTAAATTTAAAGGGGCTATGAAGGGGGAAAAAATAAAGCAGACATACATATTATGTCAAAACGTTGTTCAATAATAAATTTCATGGAAATCTAACATCCCTTTTACTCAAAGCCGATATCCCGTCAAATAAATATGCACGGATGACAATGTAAAATAATTTTGAAGTTTGGGACTAGATAAGTACACAAAGAAAAGTGAAAAAATAATTCATAGTCACACGTGGATAGTGACTTAGTGGTCGGCCATTGCCTAACGGGTCCCAGCTGGCTCAAGTGCCACCATATTTCAGCTTCGGGACATCTCCAATATACGGCGAAATTTTCTACTAACTTCACTGGAGTTATGGCCTTTTCCATATTACCAAATGGAAATTGGTCTACTATCGTCTCCTTCTCGCTCCAGTTCTAAAAAAATAACTCTTATATTTGACAACATTTTTGCGAATTTATTTACCAGTGGACTCTCACCACTGTACCGAAACAACCAACCTCCACCGAGGCTTCCCACATCCCTTAATCCTCTCACACCACCTTCAAGTAGGCACTCCTAGTATAAGGATCCGATTAACCTAAATATTCTATATTTTTCCCTCATCCTGAATTTCTAACTGGAGAACTTAGGAAAAAAAAACCAAAAAAAAAACGAATTTATTTAAAATAGGTGACCCCATCACCTTTATTAGTCAGTTCAGTCCTGTCACGTATAATGTGTATCGTTTTTTTATTTATTATATAATGTTTATTCCATTATATAATTTGTATAAAATAACAAAACCTGTATATAATGTAGCGATGCTACAGGGAATACAAAAATAATTTGTAAATAGGTTCTCCTGAGGATCTATAATTGTATATAATTATCTGTGAATTTAAAGGGGCTATGAAGAAAAAAAAAAAAATTATTTAAAATATACTCAAAAAGTAAATCACTACATATATCGTCTTAATATGAATCATTTTCATAGCCATGGGTATCCTTTATTAGGTAGGTGTATCCATGTCGATATTTTATTCATCAATAAATACGTTTAGCAGCCGAAAAACTCAAACCGGTAGCTTTAATTTTAGCTAACAATTGTAACAAATTTATTGATGTTGGCCTCGAAATTTTCGGACTAATAGAAATTTTAAAAAATATTCTCAAAAATGCAATAAAGTGACTTTGAAACGACTGTAGCGTCGAAAAGCCGTTTCTAAATGTAAATACTCTTTAAATAAAAATGGTAGAGCATCAAATTTTGCGTTAGGTCAACATAATATTTCTCAAATTAAGTCATGTGTACATTTTCTATTTTTAGGTCCTACTCTCCATATTCAGTTCAAAATATATAAGCCACTCACAACTCTTCTTTTCCACTAAACTGACATAAAACTGTTATTCTGAGTCAACTAATAATTAATATAATGAGTATTATTACTAACTAATTATAATTTTTCAACAATTTAAAAAATCTTTTAATGATCTTTTAAAATATGTTGACTATCAAATCTAGGAAGAGGATTTAATGAGTCTTGTCATGTTGTTTTATTCAAAAAAAGTAATATTGTAGTCAATAATAAAAAAAAATATTATAACTAATATTTTAGAAAAAGTGTTTCGACGCTGCGACGAAAAGTCGTTTGAAGTGGATTTTTTAACAAAGTTTTTAAGAATAGCCATGATTGATTGACTCTACAACTATATAGAAGTGTGATTTGTGAGTAGTCATTCGACACAGAATTTAATGCTCTTTGAGTCTTTAAAGGCATTTTTTCGTTACGAGGTTCATTTCAGTGATTCATACCCAACACATTGAATATAGTCAGACAATTTCGAGGTTTTTTGCATCCCTTATTTTCAACTTCAGAGGGCAACGTGGAGTGAACGATTTCGTGTTCTACAGGTGGAAAATTGAGGATCGGTATACATATGATCTGAAATTTCTGAAATGTTCACTAGTTGTTAAGTTTTCCAATGACCCAGGGATGTCATTACATTTGCCATAAATCCATGCTGTATGTACGTCCAAGCCAGGGTACAGGAGGATACAGAACGACATTAATTTAATGTTCCATTTTAACATTTATTATTTTAATTTGGAACGGCAGATCATGTATTGCTTGATAATGATCTGATTAAGTCCGTCGCAATATAAATACTGAATAAAGATTTAGGTAAAGGGAATCAATCCTCTCTCCCTAACGGCTATATAATATATATATTACGTATTTATTTATTGTTTTTTTTAAATTATATTTACTTCAATAAAGACTTATTATTCATAATCAAGTGGGATGATTTTGCATTTGCATTGTACGTTATCGTAAGATTATTTTTACTATGTAAATATTGGAAATAAATTAATTTGATTCGATATTCAAGTTAATCAAGTGGATCTCTGGATACTCACCTGGTTCATCCAACAAAATTAATTGCGAATAGTTAAAACATAATAATACAATTAAATACATTATAATCAATCAATTATATAATATAATTAATGCAAGGGTTTTTAGATTGTATCTCAATAAATGTATCTCTATGATTGCTTCCTGTATTAAATGTGGAAACACCTTGTAGAGATTCAAGTGACGATAAACCCCATTACTTGTTCTTCGATACCTAGAAAAGAAAATATATATATTTGGAAAGGGCAAAGAAAACAGGTCCCCGAGGAAGTGTAAGAGGTCGTGGCAAGGCCCTTTTCGAGGGACACATCTTGCGATCCGTTATCAGCAGACAAAAGTACTAACGCCTTCTGACGAGAAATACTTTCTTTCTTTTTTTTTTAAATTGACTATACCTCTTCTTCTCCTTTTCCTTCTTATACAACCGATTTTCTTCTTTGTCTCCTCAGTATATTTTAATGCTGTATTCCGTCATCTTTAGTTAAATAATCTTTGTAGAGGAGAGCCTTTTAAAAGAAAATGAAAGAAAAGCTTTATTATGAAGTACAAGCAAAACACTGGTATATACAAATATTAAGAGTTATGTTACTACATACTACTGGGTTGGGTGTTTATGGACGAGTATCTGGGAGACAAGTGTGAACTGGAACTAAAACTGAGACATATGTGGATATGAGAAGGTTTGTTTCAGGAATTGGGAGGGATGCGGTCGCTTACTTAAAAAATAACAAGAAACACCAGTGACTTCCATGAAGTCCCGAGGCAGGTATACACTAGAAGGGGCTTTTAACCTTATATATATGATATTAGGATTACAATATTCTTAGCATTATGTAACTTTTGATACTATTAAAAATTAAGAAAAGGGGGGTTTTCATGTAAAGTAACTGCTTCGCGATATGAAAGTTCTGCTTCTAGCGGGAGTACAAAATGTTCTAAAACTCCATTAAAAATTAATAGATACAAATATGTTTGTTCTATGATAGGGGTTCGAAAACAAAAATTAAGGGTACAATCCATAACTAGTCGAAATTTAACGATTTGTTTTGGTTAAAATAGAATTAAGTGTAGGGTGGAAAAATAATCAAACGAAATTTGGGCCTGCTTTCGTAACTTTTTCGATTTCTCAAGTCCTAGCTCAATATAAAGATTCGTGAGAACAAGAGAATTGGAGAATTTAATGACATCCCGGAAGATTTTTCTAAATTAATTAAGTTCGCTTACTAAACCATATATCACTATTTAATAGTGGAAAATTCAATTCCATTAATCCTAATAAAATTTCTTCAAGCAAACTGTTTGAGCAAATTATGGCAATATGGCTCTTATATTTCTATTAAGAAGGACTAAACGACATTTTATCGAGTGGCATTTGGAAAATTTTAATGATTCGTTAGTTAGTGAATTAATTTATCTTCTATTGTTATAGCTAACCACTTCATTGTAGATTAAAATGGAAAAAGTGAATATATATATACACCATTTATGATTTCTCAAAGCTTCTTTTAGCATAAACATTTATGAAACATGGTATAAACATTGAATTAAACCCTTTATGAGCTATTCAAGAACAGTTGTACAATAAATCCCTATTCCTTTCAAGTTATGTTATTGAATTGAGTTGTATCTCGAGGTTACCCGATTTGTTAAGTCGTTTCTGGAATGGAAACTTGTTTTAAGCTACTTTGGGAGTCCAAGTCTCCGACTTTGAAAGATCTTTTTGTATTTAAGCAATAGCATGAATAGAAACATTAATAGAAATTATTAATAATTATCAGCCAAAGACTAAATAATACTGTCAAGAGCAGATACAGCAGTAGAGTTTTTTTGGCTGGTAATTATTTATAATAGTCAGATTTATAGCTCTACTATATAGATTTTTACCACTGCTAAATTTTAAGTATTAATGGAAATTCATTCAGGAACCTCGTAACAGATTTTCAATATTTTGGCGCTGTTTACAGATAGGAAAGGCTTAATTCCATTCAGGTAATGAGATGGGCGATCGTCTTTCGTCTGCCTGTATGCTCAACAAAATATGTCATAAAAAATTTTTAGTAAATCTGAAATTATAAAACTATAATCTCTAATGATTAGTTTTTGGGTAGAATATAATAACTCGAAGTATAGAAAAGACAGTTATTTGAAATTTGATTTCTCCTCACTTGTATGCATTCCAAGGGTACAGATAAAAATTCGTGGGAACCAATTATTTAGAATAGAGGTCTGGGAAGGGAAGATAAGTTACTAGTAGGATAATATAAGATAATTATAATAGAGCTGATTATAAGTTATGAGGCACAGTCCTTAGGATGTTACTGATGAACGTACCATTTCTTAATGATAAGATTATATATATGACTTAACAAAAATCAACCCGATCAGATCTGTCAAAAAAAAACTTTTAACTCATATACTCACGTCGATGAACTTATAGCGTGTTTACGGTAAAATTTACGCAATCTAAAGAAAGGGGGCTCGCCACCGTGTTATAACATAGAAATGGGTGACTGCAAATTGACTTAATTATAAATATCGTGATGAACACGTGACAGATTAGGAAATTCAGCGAATTTTATATGTCAACAGTAGTGGATGAACTCATCGACAATTATATTTCTGTTGCTCAATAACCCAAAAAAGAAACTTTATTTGGTATAAAACACAAATGTACAATTGTATATGGTTACAGGCTAAGAGCTCAATGGCGACTGAGACTCATGAGGAAGCAACAACTGTCTTATGCCTAAGGGGTACTTATCTGTGTAGAGAAAGCGGGAGTAGGGGTAGCAGGAAAGGGCGCAGATAGAAAAGGTCGTGGGAGCCAATTATTTAGAATGGAGGTCTGGGAAGGGAAGATAAGTTACTAGTAGGATAATATGAGATAATTATAATAGAGCTGATTATAAGTTATGAGATACAGTCCTTAGGATGTTACTGACAAACATACCATTTGTTATTGATAAGATTATTATATTAATGATATAATATATAATGATTATACATATTCCATAACTGTTGATGAGAATTGTACACCAGAATTTACGGTTACAATGAGATAGTAGGAGATAGATAACGTGACCAATTAACAATAGAAAACTTTATAAAACTTCAAAGGCTCTTAGTACAAAATTGGGGATTTGTCCAGATATATCCGTAGTATGGTGTGGCGTTTCCTAATTTTGTTGCCTTGGGTGGTACGGTCCTACAAATGATTTTATCAAACTAAACCGTATTTCCAGTGATGTTTTATTTTAGTCATTTTATAGTTAGTTGTCTGTGTTAATCAAATACATTCTTGTCTGATTAAGTAAATTGCTTCGAGAATACATTTAGTTTTCAGATGGACTCATGAGCCAAAACCTGCCCAGTTGTGCATTTATTTTGTACTACAAAACGTAGGTGTAATATAATGTAATGGCTACATCGGGAAGTTGGAAATTTTATGATGAGGGATTTGATGAAAAACTCCCTACTTGATATTCAGGATGAAGCTTCTTTTCTGGCTCTTTTATTCGTCTCGTTCAATCTAATAAATATTTACGAGCCAGCGGATTGGGCTCATTGCCGTTAGTTCTAACTGCCGTGCCGGCTACCCGGAGTAGCTACTTCTATCTTGTATTCATTCACAAGTGTTCGGCATCTCCAAGCATTGTCGGCCCTCCGTCTTGGAATTATTCAACCCTTCACAACGGCCAGATTTCATATTCTGACCCTTTTTTTACCCTTCGTGGATATCTACACCATAAAGGATGGACTGCAAAGAACGCTATACTGTTAGTGTGGCATAGGTCATTTCATTCTCTGAATATTATCACGAGCTGCTCCAGTGACGAATTACTTATCTTTTAAGTTTGTTTCAAAACCCCTTTTGATTTTGATACGATTCCAAATATTTAGAGTCTTTAAGTAACTAAATAATCTGAAATTGGGCCCGGTTCTTCATAAAGTCTGTCAGAATTGTGGTGAGTCTGTGAGACGCCTTAAACTGTGACCTCATAATTTTCCATGGATTCAGGTTAGAATAGTTGCATTCGCTAAGCAACGGTTTAGGTTGATTTCCATCAAAGATCTATATACCACGTTCCATCAACCTAAGACGATTCACAACCAAAACATCCACTCAAACAACTTTATTAATAGAACAAAGCTGTTGCTGCCCAATCGTAATGGGTCGCCTTACACACAGACACATTTTTCAATTAAAACCCAGTACATGTCTTTATAATGGAATTAGAAATTATGCGTCTATTCGAGGATCAATGTTCAAGTTTTTCGTCCAAATGGACCCTTCAGCCTTTTCTGTTATGTCAACCAAAATCAACATCAATAACTTTATGCAAACTTCACCGCACCTATTTTATTTGCCGGTGTAATTTCATTCAGGGGATAAGAGTGATCCCGGCCCCTCCCCACTTTGACTTTTTGAAAATATTTGAAATTTGATTACATATCCATTAAAATACAAATATTTGATGAAATGGCAATCACAAAATATTTATATCGTGGAAACGTCCGGAGACAAGTAAGTAAATTTAAGTCTTGCAAACGGCAATAAAAGCTTACTGACCATTTTCTATCTGAGACACTTGATTCCATAATGGCCTGGTAAGTTGGAACATGAGACTGGAACGATCTTTTGAAACCATACACGATTGTTATCTAAGGAGGGCTTAGGTAGAGTCAATTATAGATAACCTCCACTTTTTGTTCTTGACGGGGGTGGGGTAATGTGATAAAACATACACAGATAAACTAATCCATTAGACGATTCTTTATTTATGTGTAGCTTACTTACGGACCTGAGCTTCAGGCAGGAAGGGTGCATATTGATAAGGTACTACCTACAGGTCCATTAGGAGTAATCGGCAGGTAGTGGGTGACTTCTCCAAACGGAGGTTTCGTCGGATCTTCCATACCTTTTGTTTTTATGCGCTATTTCCTTGGTTCATACCTTTTCTGACACATGGTTTCTCATCTCCTGCCGTTCATACCCTTCCGGAACAGAAGGTCATGCCTCTCCGATGACCTAAATACCCCTTTCCAGAGAACCGCAGCGTATGCATGGCTCTTTTCTGGAGAATTTTCTGCATCCTAATACCCACCATGCTTTATCCTTACGCACCTTCACAATCCTCCCATTCCAAAACCTACTCACCATTCTGACAATCTGTCCAGATACATAATTTGACTAAGCAATAAGATTTTCTGTCTAAGAAGAAACCCCTCTAATTTTTGAAGCTTTGCTGATTAAGTTTTCGCCTTGCATTCCACCATTTTTTACTTTACCGTGATACATGTTCTGTTTTGTCGGTTGAGCAATTATTTCTGTTAACTAACAACTCTGTGTTTAACACCTCTTTTTTTGAGCTAGTGTATACAGTGACGAATACACTGGGCGCCTTCTCCTCGCCGTGAGGTGATTAACATAATCAAACAGGTACGAACTAAAGATAGACTGCGGTGTCCCGGCTGGACTACGAATCCCCTGTTAGTATGCTGTCGCTAAGTGAGGACTGTGAGGCCACCATTTACCACTGGGCCATGCGTGTGTTAATCAGCCTCGAAGTGTTTCTTTCTTCTAATTAATTGCTGTTTGTACACCAGAAACTGTTTCTTTTTACCTCGTTTAGAGGGTGGTTACAATTCCTTGAATTTTTTTGTTGTGTTTTTTTTTTTTTTAGTCTGAGCTCAAATATTTACCTTTGTAAAGACAGATGAAGTCTGGGGACGTAGCTCTTCGGGTGTTTGTTCTTCGTCAAAACAGCCGTATTTTTTTGTTTTTCTCAAACAAACTTGAACAGTTTGTTTTTGGTTTTGTTCTTTATTGCCTGAGCGGTTGTTATTTTATGCGAGTAGCCTGCTCCTATCTTCTGTAGTAAACGTAAAGGAAAGACATTCATCAAAGTACAGTAAACTCAACCAATGTGAACCTTGTTTCAGTTCTCATAGAGCAAGTTTAGCCCCGAGGACTTACGGCAGGAGCTTTCCATAAACATACATGACAACTATTTAAACATGAGTGGGCAGTGTTCATGCATAAAATATTGATAGGATTTTTACTCATATCCTTCGATCATTCTCCGTGTCCTTAAAGTGAGAATACATGACGTGCCTACGAGACAGGTGGGGCTGGGGTGTCGTTTGCCGGCGGGGCACTGCTCACTCGGATCCATAAGATTTATATTTAATGTTTTCAAAGTTATGAAAAACTCTAAAACTCGTAATCGAAACTTTTTCCAAGCGCTTTAAACTAATAATAAAAGTTAAATAAAAAAATAAATAAATAGATTTTTCATATCTATATATATTATGCCTTACTTATATAAATTTAACGCCGTCCTTTGTGCTCAGCTAGAACGAATGTCCACTAACTATAGGGACCGAGGTTCGATCATTTTTTTGATGGAACTGTTTTTATTTTTAGCGTCGTCAGATCATAAGGTAGAAATTCCAGATGCAGCGAACGGTTACATAAAATTAAAGCTCTCTAAGGTCCAAACTCATACTATTTTCAAGAAGTCAGCCTTCTAGAAATGATTGGAAAATATGTATTAGTGAATAATTTACCGTTATAAATATTTACTACTTCGTCTGATCGTCAAAAACAATTTCCATGAAAGAGTCAATGGCATACAGGCAGAGGTGATTCAACCCTAAAGTTGCGATGTGTTGTATACCATCGAATGAATCACCTCGTAAAAATTTGTTTATGTCTAGACATTTATGAATGGCATCTGCGTATATATGGGTGTATTGAATGAAATTCGTTAAAACAATAAAAATAAATAACATCAGCAGAGCAGTGAATGGGGGAAAGCATAATAATGAGCAAATATTTATATAAATAAGAGGTTGTAGTAACGGGGGGGGGGATGGTCCTAAAACTTGGCATTATTCAACGAGGAAGTGGTGAGTTAACTTGGGCTTTTCCTCTGATATGGCCATCAAAGGCTCTTGTATTAGAGGGGTTTTTATGTCTTGTTTTTTTTTTTTGTGTTCAGCGAACGGGCTTTGGCCGTTAATGAAAGTTTTCTTTATCGTATTTCTCTTTGTAATGTTTATATGCGTTTTTTTTTTTGTGACCGACCTTCTTCCCTGTTCAAAATTAAAAATCTTTTATAAGAAAAACTGCAGCTGTGAAAATTATCATTTTAATTACTGTAATTCCTTTGGAGGAGTTATTAATTATTGTGAAGTGTACCGACGAAGTATGTTTTCGTCCCTTAATTAATACAATCAGTGCGTCATAAAAACGTAACATACCTAAAACGTAATAATAATAAAGCTGGTTCGAAAGGAAAATTTTGGATACACTATGGGATACCGAGGAGATAAGATAAAAGATATTTACCACAGACCCTTTTCCTAATCCTACAGTCCTACCTTTCGAACCGCTTCTTCCAAGTCCGCTGTGGTTTAGAATACTCTAACTACTATCCCATAAGTGCAGGAGTTCCACAGGGCAGTGTCCTGGGCCCCATCCTCTATAACCTATACACCGCTGATGTCCCCTCTACTCCCAATACCTTCTTGGCCACATTTGCAGATGACACTGCAGTCTTGTCATCCCACCCAGACCCCGACATAGCATCCCATAACCTTCAAAAACACCTTGACGAGATCGAGTATTGGTGCAATCAATGGCGGTTTAAAGTTAATGAAGCAAAATGCTCCCACATTACCTTCACCCTTTGTCGCAAGTCTTGCCCACTAGTTTATTTTAATTCTATTCCTCTCCCTGTATCCGCGACAGTACGGTACTTAGGCTTCCATCTTGACAGACGGCTGACCTGGAACCCACATACGAGACTAAAAAGACAAGAACTAAACAGACGCTTTGGACAACTGTACAGACTACTTCAAAGGACATCCCATCTCTCAATAGAAAATAAACTACTAATCTACAAAGTTATACTTAAACCAATCTGGACATACGGAATAGAGCTATGGGGGACAGCAAAAAAGTCGAATATCAAGCGTATCCAATCCTTTCAATCAAAAGTCCTGAGAACAATAAGAAGTTAACAAACACTATGCTGTGGAGGTTCTCAACGCCCCATAAATTTGCCTCGGACTAAAAATGCCACCTTAGATTTTTTTCAACGCCACCAGTTGGGAACCACTGATGCACAGTATAGAGAGAAAAAAAGTTAAAATAGCTAGCCAAATAAATTGAGATTTTTTTCCAAGGCGCATTGATGTCTAGTTGAGTTATAACTGACATTCAAGTGTGCGAGAGACAAAGGTCCGAAGGCATGCGCAGGCACCGGGACTTTACCTGAACTTTCCAGCACATGGACCGAGTCACTGGAAGGGGTCATGTCAAGAATTATTTTTGTATTGTTAATTCTCTTATTATAAAGACCATTGGTGCTACAAGCAGCCAAACTAGCTCGTAGAATTATATTATCATATTCATCCCCGAAGATGGATGTCAGATTTCCTATTTTGTGCTTTTTATTTTCTATTGAGTTTGTTGAGTCTATTACACATTGCTCCTTAGTTTGTATCTGTATATGTACAACAACAAAGAAATCTTTTCTTGCTAATTCTTGTTGCTTTCCCTGTCTTTTAGCCAGTCACTTGGGACCAGTTGTATTTTCTCTATACGCGATTCTTCAATACTGTTTCATGTCTTAATACCAACTTCAGGAAACCCAAAGGTCCCGTATAAGTCGTTGCAATTCATTATTTTTTCGGATTGGAATATATCTATATTAATCATAGCCACCATATTGGACCATATCATGTATGTTCAGCCCATAAGGTCATACAATTGGCCAGAATCGAACTAGTTTAATTTTATCTATAATAATACCATTTCAAAAAGTAAATTTACTGTTAGTGAATTGTTTTATTTTACTTTCTAAGAGTTAATCCTTTGCATAAATATATATCTTATAAGTGGATAAATGTTTAAAGTATCTACTCAAGTTTCAGGTTCGATTAAGAACTTTCCACTTGTAAAGCGGGGTGAAGGAGATGATATTATTATTTAAAATTTCTCGAGAAGTTTTAATGATACAAACTTCTTTAATTATTAGCGAGGAACCGCTTAATTGCCGCATAGGTTGTCCGCTTTGATACAACTCAAAGACGGGATCTTAAGATCCTTTTAAAGGCTTTATAATTGTATCTTGCTCGCAAACTTTTCTTTAAATGCTTATTTGTTTTTATGCATGATGATTGCCGCTTTAGCAAGTATCAAAGTAGTATTTTACTAACCATCACCTTTGTTTTATGCCATAAATATTTCATCTACAACATTTAAATAACTAATTTATTTTTATTCAGTAAATAAATCCAATATTTTATCATATTACTAGTAAGAAGTAAATATATAAACCACATAACGCAATCACTTAAAAATTATAAATTTGGCTGCAGTAAACTGTACTCAAAGGAGCCCACAAATATATAGATTATCATCTTTATAATGTATGCCTACCAATCTGACTATTTTGCTCTTTTAAGGGTTATTAATTTTATGAGTTTATAGTATTAACAACCTTTATTTAAAAAAAAACTATCATGACATCAAATGGACTACCATGTAAAATATCACACCCCGAAAAGGACACGGGTTGCGTCGCAGTTGCGAAAACTATGTTCTTGTCTTTGTTGTTGTTGACTTTAATTATAGCAAAATTACATGTAGTTACAAATTACATATTGTCAGTCTGTCAATACTATTTATACTATATATATTATATATACCTTTAATTTGATCCTTGTCTTAATCCTTCATTTGACTCAGCCTGTTGACTTATCCTCTACTAACCCTTGAAGATGGCATCATCCTTACCTGTGCATACGTTGATGGTTCCGTGGTGATAAGTTTATAAAGGCCAACGCTCATACTGTTCTACAGGTGTACCCAATAGTACATGCCACTTATTAGGTCATCAACAAATACCTTCATAACGATCTTAATATACCTTACTTACTTGAAGTCAGCTCCATAAAGTTCATGAAAATCTATCAAAACCTATCCCTACCCTAATTCCCTCAGCACAGTCATTAATATGCACCTCTCATACCTATAATCCTCCTCGGACACTAAAGCGGCAGTGTCCTCGTGACCTGCTATAAATACGTGACAGTGGAAGTGGTGGGATTGGCCAGTTTCTCCAATCATGTCCTGAGCGTCTGTGGTTCTCGCGCTCTTGGTCAGCCTCCACTGGCTAGTATGCCGCGACGCGGCCGATAGAGGAGCGTGGGCGACTTTCCGAGACTCCGCTTCCTCTTTCGCATGCGAGGGAGGTGACAACCATGTGGATTTGGGAGGTCTTTGGGCTGCTTGTAAATACTTTATGAATGATCGAGTAAATGAATAATTGTTAATATGGTGTGAATGAGAATATTTATCACAATCACTTATAGCTCAATAAGGCAGATTGTAATTTTATGACAATAAAGACTTATAATTTTTGACTCTACAGGTTTCCCTAACAGTTAACTTGCTTCATCATGTGTCATGATTTTTCTGTCATCTGTAATAGTAACGAGATGATGAAGAATTGGCATGATTTATCTATTTAACCAAGTAACTATGAAATTTACCTCATGAGACTAAAACCCTTCCGAAGACAACCCCACAGAGACCAAGACGGGAATAGGTGCTCAATATTTAAATAAGGAGATATGAAAATTTAAAATAGAAAGCTTTCTCATAATAAATGATTATTCATTGTTGACAGTAATTTAAAGTTGAGTATCTTTCGATACAGATAATATGTAGGGGCCATAGCGTATTCAAAACTGACATAAATTATGCTAGCGATAAGCTGGCCATTTGTATAAACGTGTTGTTTCGTTTACATTTGTCAGTTTTTATTGGTTAATTTTAATTTATAATATATTCCAAACCAAAGCGGATGAGCTGGTTTGGAATCTCGCCAGCCAGGCACCCCCTTCCCCAATTAAGGAAGGGAATCGGGACGTGTTCCTTGGACGGGATATGCTAATAGTATGCAAAAAGCTGCAGCGGGACCGGGACTATAGATTTAAATTTATCGACGTAAAAAAGGATGTGTATATTAAAGAAAAGAAATAAAAGTCCCTGGATAAGATACTACTCGACTCGTCGAAGGATGGATGGACATAATATTTATTGCCAGTGCTTTGCTATAAAATGGTACGTAGCCATTCCCATCTGTCTGTAGGTATACATGCACATATGTGTTTATTGCATGTTTCTCTTTTTTGACCGGTCGACGAATGTTCAACAACGCATGGGATGCGTTATAACATCAGCAGGAACCGAACCCACCATTCCTAGTTCATTCCCAAGCCGGAAGTCGCTTCTTCCAAACTACTTTTTTTTTCTTTTCTGTATGCAAAGTGCCATGAAAAAGTCTTTGAAGTAACCAAATTTTGATATAAACCATCAATTTTTCAATGTAAAAGTGTTTTTATCTCCTTGATAGTAAATTCATTTATACTTGCAGAAATCGTAGACATAATATTCTATTAATTTAGCATTGTTTTCAATCAACAACGAGCCAAGAGATCCTTTGTGTTGACATTTTTTGTCCTCTGAGAGATGCTACCTTATTGTTGGCATTTCACAACATTTCACACTTCAGACTTAACTCTCGGTCGTTTAATAAACTCTGATAGCTGAGTAGGCCTGAGTATTATTCTAATATAGGACTTCTTCGTTGCTTTCGGTTAGTTAATTTAACATCACATAATTTATAATTTATTTTTTCTTTTCTATTTATTGTTGCTTTTATTTCAAAAAATATGACATAAAATTATAATTTTGTAAACTTTTTGTGGAATTCATTACGCCATAAAAAAAAACCCAAGTAAGCTGAGGGCTTAAAACGGTCAGGAAGGCCTGAAGAACTTTTAGTACTGGTGCTTAACAACACTTAAAATTCCTGTCTTTGCCCGCATCTAGCAAAGAACTGATCGTCCTGGAGAAGAAGGAAACTTCTATAAACTTGCCTTGAAGGGTGTGTAATCAGAAGAAAACCATTTCTTCGAACCGTCAACATGCACAAGCGAATTAACTTTGCCAAAGAACACGAAAATTTGAAGAAAGAAGAGTGCAACAAACTAATACTAGTGTACCATGTTGTTCAAAGACTTTTTCACAGCACTGTACTTCTACGAAAGAGGTTGTAAATCTACCTAAAATTTGACAGGCACTTTATACAATAGCTCAAAAAACATGATAATTAGTTTTCGGTTAAATAAAATAATAGGGCGGTACTCTTCAGGAAGATTATTTAAGATTTATAGTTTTAATTTCCCTCCGCGATTAAGGAAGGAAATGAAAAAGGTATTCCAGAAAGTCCTGAGAGCCAACGGAAATAAGGCATTGAATACTTTCAAATTCAATTTTGTTTAATGTCAATTTTTTATTTGTTAAAAAGGTTATTTTTAGGAATCTAGATGGTATAAAAAAGTAAAAAATGCCGAGCAGTTGGTTGGGTTAATTATTCACCCGCCCATACCGAGCAAGTTTTTAAACAATTCTCAGTTCTTCAGAAATTCTCGTGGTCTTGTTATTATACCTCGATATGGTTTCTTGAATTTATATGCCCTTTGTTTCGTTTGTATATATATTTTAAAAAAATCAGATCACTGTGAAAAACAAAAATTAAATAGTAACTGCGCGTCCTTTTTTCCCTTACAGGTTCCTGATCTAAAAACCCAGGCCATCCTACTCCAATGGTGGTACCATACAAGAGGTTTTATCGAACCCTCTGTTGGATGAAATGTGATTCTACTAAGAATCACTAGTCTCCACTAAGAATGGAGGATCACCAAGAATATATCCTCCCCACAAAAGTGCGATCATTCCTTCCTTGCTCGCTCCACTACTCTCTGGAATTCTCTACCTCCTAATATCCGCCATGCTTCATCCCTTCAAAGCCCTTCTATTACAACACCTTTACCGTCCAAAGTGACGCTCGTTATTCTTGGAACGATTCACTCATTCATTATTTTATATTTCCTGCCTTTTATTTAATTATTTACTACATATATAGTTCGATGTTGGCCGGCAGCTGGTGTGCCACTTTTTCTTTTGTACTAATTTAATGGTTTTTATTTAATAGCATACTGCACATTTTTCATTTGCCAGACGTGAATTTGTATTGTGAACGTTAATGCTATTCATAGGGGACTTTGTCACGGAATAAAATTGATTTTCTATTCTATCTAGTTATGTGAATTGAAACCATCTGCCTTTGGTTGGCCCGGAAGCTAGATTACCAGCATTTTATTATGATTTAATTAGAGCATAAGAATATATTCCAAAATGAAATTTTAACAGTACAGAATACATTCACAAAATTAAAGTTTTTTTTTTCAAACCTGAGCATACTCCGAGATGTGGAATAGACCTTCAAAATTTAAATCCTAGAGAATAGCATCATTTTGATGCCGTACTATCATAGAGCATAGACAGAGACAAAGTAAAAGTAGATCCTCTGCCTTAAACGAATGATTTCTTCGTACACAAACAGCTCGGCCCTAAATCATAGCGCCATTAGTAATGGGGGACCCGCTGACATTGAGCTGAATTGAAGCGTCAGTCAGGCTTGCAGGTATCTGACAAAGACCTTTCTCTTCAACAGCTGCATTGTTCTCACGGCACAATGCCGACGTCAAAATATTTATGGCTCACAGTAAAAATCAATTGTAAATCAGCTGAAGGTTTTGACCATTTAAAGAACACTGACACGTATGGGCAGTTTGTATTTTCCATGCTTATGGGGTGCTGGCGTTCTTTGTGAAGAATTCTGCTTTCTCTTAAATCAGCTATCCATGACGATTTCTATAAGGCTCAACAAACTTATATTTGTTTTTTAACAGCAAAATCATGTTTTAAAGTACAGGAATGTATTGTACCTAGTAATTAAACTTTTGTCGGTGCCCAAGAGTAGGACCAGAGTTCCCTTCCATAACATAAAAAATTTTTGTTTTTAGGTTTTTAAAAATTTATTTATTTTTCTGGACCTTGGCGACGATCGAGCTGATTTTTTTTTAGTTTTAGTGGTCAAATAAGCTAATTAAATATCATGGGAATGTTTCGTACATCAGGACGAATTCTCAAATCACTCGGCATTCGTCTCCGAACCTAAAGAACCAGTTACCCTTCCCGACCGTTCTGATGTGTATGGGATAAAAACTTTTGCCCGTGGAAGACATATTAGTTAAGACAGTACTTTCAGGAAACTGAAGAGGTGTTATGATCACAATTAGTGTTATGATCCAGGAGGAAACACGGATAGTTTAAAAAAAAAAAAAATTCCACGACAGAATTTGTTATGAATAACAAACATTAACTTTTATTTTTACAAGCAAATGCATTCAGAAGGCCAGAAGAACGCCTGGAACATAACAAAAGAAACCAGCGAAAAATCGATATACTCCAAAACGGAAATACAATTATGAACTCAAGGGGGCGTGCCCTAAAAAAATCAGTTCCCGTACACTTACCTATACAAATCACGTGACGTCCATCTTCCATATTTGTGTGGCTAAATTTCAGTTTCAGGAGAATGACAACTATTTTATTTAAAAGCGCTCAGGCTAATAAAAAATAAAGATGCCTATAATTCGTGGGCGGAAAAAAAAATTCCATTTAACAATAAAACAAAACTGGCGTGACTACTTTGAAAAGTGACTCAATAGCCTCAATCCGTAAAATTATCCTGAAATATAAACGTATGTTCTTTGTACCCCTAGCTTTACTACCGTATTAAATTATAATAATTGAATGATTGATAACATTTAAAAGATTTATTTAGAATTGACTGACCATTGATCTGTAATTGAGAGTGCTAAGGCGCATTTACTGTTAAACGTTGCACCTTATTTTCGAAGCCAAGGTTCGTAATATGTTAATTTTGGTGGCTTGTACGATTCCACACGCTTCCTTGCCACGCAGCACAAGAGGTCTTAGAATTGCTTTATAGAGGTTAATTATAATGCATGTTAATTATATGATGGTCAAATCAATATGTTATCTACTTACCGAAGGCCCTTCGAAGAAGTCTTAAATCTTCCGCTCCGGGATTCTGTAACAAGAAGATAAAATGGATCATTGATTATAGTAGCTACAGTATAGGAGAGGATTATGAGGAATGTTTAAGTATTGAAGCTTACAAACTAAGTATCGACAAGTTTTAAGTCATTTTCATTCAAGGACCCGTACTTGTCCTGCGTCTGTCTGTATGTAGCTGTTACATTTTACATTAACCGTAATGGTTATTTAAATTTTTGGTGACTAGTATCCTACGTGACATTGATATATATTTTGTCCATTTTAGCACAAACAACCCGTCGAAACTACTACTGCTGCAAACAAATTCAGTGGATAGAAAAAATTGTCGCTAAAAAAAAAAAATTAATCAGTTCTTTTTAGTTTTATAATAGTGTACTGACTGAGAAGTAACCAATGAATCGAACGTTTAAAAGCCTTCAATTCCGCTTTCAGTAAACTCATTCCAGGGATCGAAAGCCTGCCTAATTTCGTTTTCTAACCTATATCAAAACAATCCTGGTTTGTTCGCCGTCATGAAAAAAAAACTATGTCGTTAAAAAATTAAAACACAACCGTACAAATTAAAAAACATAACAACCTGTATAAGTTTGATAAAAAATAAATTATGCCCAGACCACTCTAATCTTTTGTGTATCTGAGAGCCCATTCTACAATATGGATAATATGTGGTATTTGAAAATATTTCATAGTACACACAATATACAAAAAAATAGCTTATATAATTTAAACACGTAAAAATGATTGTTTATACTCTTCTCCAAAATAAATCACCATTTAATTTAACCATAGAATACTTGTTAAAAATACATTGAATCATTAAATGCAGTATGGTAAATTAAATAAAGTAAAAAAAACTTAATTTCAGTAATAATCTAAACTTTATTTCTAAGCGAGATTTTTTTTTTAATAAATGATCAAAAATCGTTTTTTATTTTCGGTTAGAATAAATTCGCTGTGTTTTTATAAAATTAAATGGCGTAACACAGTTCCAGTTTTTTTTTTATTACAATTTTACAAGTACACTGGAGCTTCAGATCTGAGAGAAGAAGAAGAAGAAACATTTTGCATGTTTCATATTTAGATAGTCATTACTATTTATATTATAATTTTATTGCACATATTATTATTTTAAATTTTATCTTTAAGGAGCCGTTTGTAAGTGTGACAATAATCATGCGGTTGTTCGGTAATAATTCGTAAAATATATGAAAAATCCGATATCTAATATTTAAGAATATATATATATACTAGAGATATGTTGATATTAATGGCAAAACTAATGTAAGGATCAAAAGGTTTTCTGCCATAAGGGAAAGCTAACCGAAAGGGAACCAAAACAGAACTGCCACAGAGTGCTAACGGAAAATAATACCTGACAATAACAGTGACCCCCAAAAAAAAGGTATGGAAACAGGTACAGTCGCAAAACCACAGGGGGTTGAGGTCCTTAGTAATAACGGGATGGAAGGCCCTGCTATAAACAGATACAAAAAATAAAGTCACAATGGTTTTCGAGAACCGAAGTCCTGTCAGGACCTCCCCCTGGTTTATGACTGCGTCTCTAACCCTACAATAGTACACTTAGGCCGGTATAGTGAACCGCTTTTTAGTCATCTGACTGAAGCGACTCCAGAAATATCAGTACGGGATACTCATGAATGTTTGATGTTCAACACGGTATCCACACCACCCTTCCCTCACCGATTGTAACAGGCTGTCAAAGCGGGGACACTCCGCTTACGGTTTTGGTCCCTCGGTTTGTAACCCGAAGGTGAGCCCCACAAACTGGTCTTGTTTGCATTGTACAGTCCTTTTATACCGTTATTCCATTTTTTCCATAGCTCCTTAAATTGCAGCTCTTTGATCCAATAAAAGGAGTCAACCACTAATGTGTATGTAAATAAAAATAAATATTTATGAGACGGAGTCATAAACCAGGTTGAGGTCCGGAATAGTGAGGGCCGGGAAGACTTCGTGCAGTACCTGACAGGACTTTGGTTCTCGAAAACCATTGTGACTTTATTTTTTGTATCTGTTTATAGCAGGGCCTTCCATCCCGTTATTACTAAGGACCTCAACCCCCTGTGGCTTTGCGACTGTACCTGTTTCCATACCTTTTTTTTGGGGGTCACTGTTATTGTCAGGTATTATTTTCCGTTAGTACTCTGTGGCAGTTCTGTTTTGGTTCCCTTTCGGTTAGCTTTCCCTTATGGCAGAAAACCTTTTTGATCCTTACATTAGTTTTGCCATTAATATCAAAAAAAATAAAATAAAAATGACCAGGTGTTACGGGGGAAAATTATACTAGCAGGCAGGAAGAGTTTTTAAATTATATATGGGGAACAACTAAAAAGTCGAATACCAAGCGTATCCAAACCTTTCAATCAAAAGTCCCGAGAACAATAGTAAATGCCCCTTATTACGTCAGCAACAAACCCTTCATAACGATCTTAATATACCTTACATTCTCGAACTCATCCCTTCCAAGTTCATGAAATTCCATAGTAACCTATCCAACCACCCTAATCCTCTAGCACAATCATTGCACTGCACCACTCATCCCTATAATCCTCCTCGGAGACTGAAGTCTCTCACTGATGTGCTGAAGGGCAGTGGCCTCGTGACCTGCTGTAAATCCGTGACAGTGGGAGTCCTAGCAATGGCCAATTTCTCCAATCATGTCCTGAGCGTATGTGGCTCTGGCGCTCTTTGTCAGCTGGCTCTTATCGTGAGCCATGGATTTAGGAGGCCTCTGGGCTGTTTGTAAATATTGTATGAATGAGCGATTGAACGATGAATTGTAAATATGGAATGAATGAGAACATTTATTTCAATTACTTATTGCCTAATAAGGTAATTTGAGCACAATAAAAAATTTATAATTAAATGTTATATATATTTCAACGCGGAACATCCTGAACAAAGACTATTTTGTTCAATTACTCAAATTTTGAACCATGCCTGGAACTGTATATATAGGACAATTGATTATAGACCGTAACAGTAGAAATTCTAGATCGTATTAGGTAATTAGACTTGCAATGTAAGTTATTGCACGCTTCATTATATACACATAAGATGGCGAAGCTTCAATTATAAATCAATAGATTGAACTGATCAGTTAGATAATCGATTTGATCCCCCCCCCTTCATATCCCCTTGTTATTATAAATTATGGAAATTAGTATAGATTCTACATAAATCAATCTATTTACAGCAGCTCATTATACCCTGATGTCCTGTAGCTCAGCTACATTTTATACAATTTTTAATAATTTTACATTGCGATTTGTGATTGTTACAAAAGTATAATGCAGATTTTACATTCATTGTTAAAACATGTTTAAAAGTGACGGAGGTCGCCTTATGAATGACAGACTACATCAAACAGTAAAATGGTAATATTCCCTGACAGTCTGTTGCCATCGATGCGGTAAGGGTTGTGGGGTCATAGTGTTAAATTGATTTGATAAATTCGGAAGTCCTGTAAAAACATAAACTAGGATAGGCTTTGATCGGAACGGAAGTTGTTCGCCATGGATTAAGTCTCCGTTGAAGACCATATGAATTATAATTTAGGAAAAAAAATTGTATAAAAAACTATACGCTAATAGATAAAAACATATCCATAATACTGCAACTGATCCTCGAACCTAACTAACCGTTTAATAAGGTCTGAATTGATTAGTGTATTTTTGGATCGTCGAAGTGTAAAAAGTAAGTTGTTAGCGTAGATGGCGAGGCACACACACAGGTAGGAAGGTCACCAGACTGGGCTATACAAAAACAGTTGAGGCAGGTTGAGATTTGCCCTCGCTAGGTGGCTGGAGGCTGAGACAGGAATCTTAGATATGGATCTGGGAGGCTCTCCTGTATCTCTCCCGTACCATCTGACTGTCTGTCCTGGATGGCTTTTATGGATCTGATAACGGATATGGATGTTTCTTCAGGGACAACTGTACCTTCGAAATGGATTCTCGGCCGGAAAATGAGAAGAATCTAAGACTGGATTGGTATGATCGTGCCATGGGGTTTGCTGAGGAGTTTCCTATTGTACATCATCAGAGGAAACAAAAACGCAGACGGGAGATGACGAAGAAGGAATATATCAGTGGTTGTAATTAGGACGAAAACTGTTTTTTTAATTTTAATGGTTTAATTTGACGCTTATAGAATAGGATTCGGCTCACTCCTTGGAGGAATTCGAGGAAGACATAAGGGGACACTCGTAAAAACGATCCTTCAATTAAAGTGGTTTTTTTTTTATTAAAAACAAATTACTAAATTAACTTTTTTAAATGTTTTTTATCCCTCTGACTCCTATAAATAAGGAGCAATTCTATCCCTATGAAAAAAAAGTCCGAATTTCGAACATCCGACCACGGATTAGTGATAATAAAGGAAAAATGAAATTCAACCTCCTGCCCCCCCCCCCAGAAAACACAATCGCTGACAAAAGGAGTAACGATTAATTTTTAACGGCTATAAAATTTTTTTTGGGCGTTTTTTGAAAATGTAGCCAATATTTTAGATCTAGCATAAAACCCGAACGGCTGAGAATTTTGAGGAAAAAAACTCCATCTGTCAATACACATTTTAAACTTAACAAAACAACAGTGGGATGAAATACCAACACAAATAACAGCTGTAATAAAACAATTGTATTTCTCGAGTGATGTCGAGTTTACTGTTCAGGGACACATGTTGACACTATCTGTTATGTTTGCTACACATTCTTATCAATAGGGTTATCTTTTAAACCAGCATTCATCCTGACACATGTCATTCTTCATATTTGTTCTTTCCCTGAAATCTAAATAAATAGTTTTTTCAATAAGTGTGGGATACATACAAACAATTCTTGGAATAACTATAGAATGATAGAGATCTCACTCACTAGTACATCCAGTACGATAAAATAACTGAGAATTTGATATTTAATGCTACAAATAATATAATAATATTACATTAGATTTATTATTTTATAATGGCCTCATATTTGTTTCCATTACCTTTAAAAAAAAAAGATCGATTTCAAACTGTTTCAATTCAGTAATTTTGAGGTGGAATTCTAACCCTCCAGTTTTTAAATTATCTGACCACCCGGGAGAGATAAGGAATTCTTCATTAATGCCATTCCAACACGCAACACTGGTTTCTTCTCTCTCCACTCTCCCCACTCAAAATTCGGCAGCAAAAAAATGTGATAATTTACTGTTTACCAACGAACCAAGGGTTTTTTCGTCGGTTGGGTGTCTGGTCAGGTTTCTCCATTTAGCCTATATTAGAATGACTGAGAAGTTGCTCGAACACAGAAGTTGCAAATCTGGTTATGAAAACTTAAATTAAGGTTGAGTGTAGTAACCTCTGCCCTACTTGAGTGTAAGGACGAACTGCTGTAATATAACTGTCAAAACACTTTGCCTCCTCTTTTTCCAAAATGGGATCATGCGAAAAGTGGTCCGACATACCTCTCTCGAGAAGTTAAAGAACGCTGACCCGTTGCTTGGTGGGCCGTCGGTGGGTGAGTTCATCCGCCGGAGACACATCAAGTTTTTTGACTCGTTGCAGCACCTAACCAACCCAGTGTTTAAGACATGACCCCACCACCCTTCCCACATCGATGGCAACAGACTGTCGGGGAAAAATTAGGTTAAGAATTAGTATGTAAGTTAGTTTTAAGTTTGATCAAAAAGGTGAGCCCCATCACCTTTATTAGAGTCAGTTCAGTCCAGTCAGGTATAATGTGTATCATTATACTTGTTTATTCCATTATATAATTTTTATAAAATAACAAAACCTGTATATAATGTAGCGACGCTACAGGAAATACAAAAATAATTTGTAAATAGATTCGCCTGAGGATCTATAATTGCATATAATTATCTGCGAATTTAAAGGGGCTAGGAAGAGAAAAAAAAATGGCCATTCTTGTGGCTTTGGTATGAGAGTCTCTCTATAGAGCTGATCCCGAATTTCTCTGCCAGAAGCTCTCTTCTTCACCAACCCATTCCTCGGCTATCTCTCGAGTTTTGTCGAGCCATCTCCCGACGTGGCTTTGAGCTGGCTTGTGTATCTAACATTTCACAGGTGGAATAAGTTGAACCTTGTTACATATATTATGATGCTAGGATGTGTAATTTAGAGAGATAGTCGTGGTGGGCTCTCACAATATTTAAATGATTATGAAAAAAATGTATCAGTATTTTTGGAAAAATTCTTCATTTTATTTTTTAAACTATTCTCCTCCTCATTCGAAATCACTACAAATAACAAAAATTGTAAACAGCTAAATTATAGACAAGAAAAAAACAACCTCAAGGTGGTTTACATTGGGTTTTATTAAGCGAGTGATTTCTGTTGTTTTTTTGGATTATCTTAATCATGGGAAAAATTATAACTCGAAATTAGGGCAACTAGCCCGATTTTTTCCCAATCCACACTTACCAAAAACTATAATCGGCACATTTCGAGGTATTGTAGGACAATGCTTTCAACATGTTAGTTTGGTTGATTAACTAACATTTACGGTGGCCATCATCGAACGTACATATACGCATTCGTACAGTCAGACCTATGACGATTCTGGGGGCTAAACAGAAATGTAAACGTTGAAGCCGGTCGATGGTTAAATGTTACATTAAATTGTACGTGGGGTGGCGAAGAGATCAAGTCTCTCCGCGTTTAGCATTCTACCCTAATTTTAGAATTCAAGGCAAGCCCTCGTATTTTCTCGCTGTTCGTTTTCCCCAGCCCCACAAAAAAAAAATCCAGCAGATATATTTTTTTAGGAGTGTATTATACACTAGAGTCACGTAACGTTTAGAGCTGCCCTCGAACCTATTCGTATCGGTGGTCAAACTTTATAAAACATATATTTTGTTATACTTTCTTCTCAGGCGTAGAGATAAAGAAAAGAAAAAATTGAGCCGAACGTAGACCCTGTGAGGTCAGGCTTTTATAAATTTAATTTATCGCCAATACTTTGACGATCCGCCACGTCGGTTCAAGAAACTCTCTAACGAGCCCTTTCTTTATTTCCCATAATACAATAATAATTAAATTATTTACAAACACTCATCACGTGTAATGTAACAAATAAAGTTTTATAATTCCATTAAATGTCATGAATCAAAATTTTAAATTAACTAATTAACTAAAAAGAAAATGAGAAACCACATATTTTTTTTTTTTGAAAAACTCAACAATAAATTATCCCATATCAAGTATACAGACGGATAGAAAATAAAATGTATTCCTGTACCACACCCCTCATGAATAATATCTCGGCACGAGAAAAAAAAAAAATCTGCTGTTTCACAGAAAAATAACTAAGGAATTACATTAGAAAAATAACATTTACAAACAATCATTTCAATAAAATGAATAAACACCTATAAATAATAATATTACAATGAAAAAAAAACAAATCATCTGGATTACACGTTACATAATTATGCATGAAAATGGATATATCATAGTTAGACTAGTAATATGAATCACTCAGAAATTAAATATTCTATATAATATAAGTTTATATTAGTTTCTAATATAACTCAGTTTTTCGAATTACTCAGCCACCATCATTCAATTAGATTAAATCGGGTGTAGATTTATGTAAAGTGTTGTTTGTGGTGTATCATCACCTACCCCCCACCTGCCCCTCCTCCAATAAAAAACAAAAAAACCCGCTTTACTTTTTTCAATAATTGAATAGAAATTTTTCTACATAAATTCATTTATAGTATTTTCTTTAGGAGCTCATCAGCTGTATATAAGAAAAATACGATAAAATTTTTTGACTTTTTCAGGATTTAATGCTATTTTAAAAATAATCACCTTAAAATAGTAGAACCATGAATTGGTGACTTCTTAATTCACAACTCAATAGTATAATTATATTCTAATGAGCAAACACTCTAAAACGTTTACAATTTTAAAAGTTTTTTTTTACATTTTATAGGTTTGTAAATGATTTTTATATTTAACGAACGGTTGCCTTTCAATGGGTTATCGATTTATCACATTAAAAATTTGCATTATTTTTTGCAGTTTCGGCATATATTACTGAATTTAAATATAAATTCACGGGCGTGCTGTTTTATTATTAACTATTTTACTTATTACGTCAGCAACAAAACCCTTCATAACGATCTTAACATATCCTACATTCTAGAACTCTTCCCTTCTAAGTTCATAAAATTCCATAGTAACCTATCACACTATTCCACAGTCATTGCACTGCACCACTCATGCCTATAATCCTCATCGGAGACTAAAACGGCAGTGGCCTCGTGGCCTGCTATACATACGTAACAGTGGGAGTTCTGGCAATGGCCAGTTTCTTTAATCATGTCCTGGCGTCTGTGGCTCTCTCGCTCTTGGCCAGCCTCCACTAGCTCTTATACTGTGACGCGGTTGACGGAGGAGCGTGGTGGACTTCCCAAGACTGCTTTCTCTTTCACACGCGAGGGAGGTGACAATCATGTGGACTTGGGAGGTCTCTGGGCTGTTTGTAAATACTGTATGAACGAGTGAGTCTAAATTGTAAATATGGTATGAATGAGATCATTTATCACAATTACGTATTGCCCAATAAGGCAGATTGTAATTTTATCATAATAAAGTTGTTGTTAATAAATAAATAAATAATTATTTTATAGAAAAATTTGAAATATTTAAATGTTATTTGTTTGAATTTTAGTCCTGATGTTGCCTCAATTGGTCAATTGGTGATGTAGTATTATAAATAAAAGATATTTGGAGAGACACAATCCTTTTTACTTAATAAGAGTATTTGTTGTATATGTATAAATATTAATATAACCGTGTTATGAGAAAATGTACACGGATATTTAGTTAAATACATCTATTACACCGGTGTTTCATCGTCAAGTAAATATACGCTTGTTTGTTAGTCCATTGTTATTGAGGGGCCCAAAGACAGTGCCAATAAACCATAAATTAAGGGCGCATATGATAAAGTTGATTCATGGCAGTAGCGTTTCCCGTACATTACTGGCAGACAGAACGAGGCAAATCTGAATTACTCAGCTCTGAAACTGGCCAGTTATCTCACTCACCCTCTGTTTAGAGTGCAAATATGGAGAGTTTTAAAGTCTGTTTATTCAATTTCGAATCAGTGGACATTCATCTTATTCAGTGGTTATTTTTTTTTTTCAGATATATAAACACTTTATTTAAAAAAAAAAATCAAATAAATTTATTTCCAACATTTACAAAATAAAATTTATCTTATGGTAATATGCAATGCATATAGTCTAAATTCAAAAGGCGCTCTTAATTATGAATAAAGTCGTGATTGAAGTACATATAAATTTCATTTTAGGAAAAAAACAACAAAAAAACCTAACGCTCAAAATAAATAAATGAAAACTAGATGCTAGTAGAAAAATATTTATTCATAACAGATGTCATAGGGCTCTTTAATAAACAATGACACATAAACAAACCATGTAACTACTCTAAAATAATATAAGAACTACAACTTATGCAGACTGTGGAGCATTTAACTCACATATGACATTGAAAAATTATAGAAAAAACGAACAAATGAAAATAATGTATATATGAGGGGGTTAAAGTCAGAGTCTTGTAAGTAACATTTTCAACAATTCTGACACAAGTACAGAAACACGATGTTTTTAAATTTTATATCAATCTCAAAAATTGTATTTATTTACTTGCCCATTTTCAAATGTTCAAAATAAAGCAAAAATAGAATTTAGACAAATTTTATTTCAGGGTTACCTTTAGTCAAATATCATTTCGTTGTTTAATTTATTCCAAGCAGATATTTGTGTCTTGTGAATTTATCACTATAAGTCTAGTAAAGTCTTTTGATTCTTAAAATGAAGAAAATGTGACTTGCACCACTCTGACTTTAACCTCACTCATATAAAAGAAAAAGATGCTCTGGCGCAAATCAGAGAGCGAATGAAAATTAAACATAGCTACCTTAAGTTATACGTAGTGTAAGCTAGTGAAGGTATAGTGCATCCCAACGAAAGGAAATAAGTTAATAGGAAGGAGGGACTTTAGGACGGTTGGAGATACAAATCCATTTACAAGTGTATAAGGAGTATACTTGAGGATTCAAATATTTCGTGAAGCAATACGCGATTATACGTAGTTTAGCCGGTGACGCGGCTGACGGAAGAGCGTGGGGGACTTCTCAAGACTCCGCTTCCTCTTTCGCATGCGAGGGAGGAGACAACCATGTGGGAGGCCTCTAAGCTGTTTTTAAACGCTGTATGAGTGAGCGAGTGAATGAAAATTGTAAATATGGTATGGACGGAAACATTTATTACAATTAATTATTGCCCAATGAGGAACGAAGAATTGGGTAACTCCCTGAAACATTAATACATCGACATACGCGAATATGTGGGCCCGACACGAAGTCTCCCGTCAGAAGAGGGTCGGGTTGGGGAATGGGTTGAGCAGCCCGGACTTGGACAGCGTGACCAACCCAACACGGCTAGTAAACGCGATATAAAAATATAAGTTAAAATTATTCTAAATACTAAGAAAACAATAAAATATAATATCCTAACATAAAATGAAATCCTTTATATTATTAATTGGAGAGGGAGAGCTAAGACTGAAATATCATATAGACAGTTTGTAGCTGCCTATTAAACACCCTCAAGTGATAGACATTATATGCATGTGATTTACAGTCCTGTAGAGTAGTTAGTCCAGAGTAAATTGCCTGTAAAATTACAGGTTTTATAACGTCCTAAAGTTATATTATACGAGCCATTAATATTTTATTGTTTAGCCCGAGCCGTTCGCATGTTTTTGCCTAATTAATAAAGGAGTGTCAGACTATCCAAAGGGTAGCGCGAACATACTGTGTGTGTTTTTGTGTGTCTGTATGTATGTAGTAGGCCTGGCTTTTGTGAGTGTCTCAGACGCAATTGAAACTGACACGCGCTCGGGAGTGGACTCCGCCACGGGCTATCGCGAGTTAGATCGTCGATAAAATTAACATAATTGCACTAAATTATACGCGACTGCTTTCACCTGTAAGATTGATTAGTCTATTGTATTTTGTGGTGCACTTTTTACTAAGATAATTTTATATATTAAAAAAAAAATCGGCATCAAAAAAATAGGACATCGTTTGAGTTGAGCTACGAAAACGATCTTGATATAGCTTACATTCTCGAACTCATCCCTTCCAAGTTCATGAAATTCCATAGTAACCTATCCAACGACCCTAATCCCCTAGCACAGTCATTGCACTGCACCACTCATCCCTGCAACCTCCTCGGAGACTAAAACGGCAGTGGCCTCGTGACCTGCTATAAATACGTGACAATGGCCAGTTTATCTAATCATGTCCTGAGCGTCTGTGGCTCTCGCGCTCTTGGTCAGCCTCCGCTGGCGGAGGAGCGTGGGGGGACTTACCAAGACTCCGCTTCCTTTTTCGCGCGTTAGGGAGGTGACAACCATGTGGACTTTGGAGGTCTCTGAGCTGTTTGTAAATACTGTATGAATGAGCGAGTAAATGAAAATTGTAAATATGGGCAGAATGAAAACATTTATCACAATTACTTATCACCCAATTAAGATTGTAATTTTATCATAATAAAGTTGTTTTAGCAATAATAAGTTGAGCTGCCTTCATTTTAAATTTGGATTATCAAATTTTAAATAGTTATAATGATAATAACTAATTTCATATATTTTTTTGTATTTTTGAAAGCATACTATAGCGAAATTTGCTGGTGAATTGTTGCCTCTAGTCCTCTTGGAGGTTTTTTTTTTCAGTTATTGAATCGTGTCGGTCCATGTGACCGTTTGACTGGATTAAGATAAAAACCACATCCTTGGAGACAGATGGTCGTATTGTACTGATTTACTTCAAGCAGCACATACATTTTATACGTTATAATTTCTGTAACCATTATTTTTTATTAAAATCTGTATTACTGGTTGTGATGAATATTTATTTCATCTCTTCTGCTGATGTGCCATTTACCAAAGAACTTTTGGGGTGAATCGTCTTTTTTTCAGGCTAATGTAATCACGCCTTACGAAAATAATAATAATAATTGATTCCAGCTAACGTAATTATTTAGAAGAATGTATGTCTGTGTAGTATTCCAAATAAAAGTAATTATATACTGTCATTTTGTACCCATTTTGTAACTATTGTACCCTATATTATCTAGGCTTGAAAGGATAAGGGATGAGTATGAGTACACAAATAAATGAAGTGGGAATGTATAAAGGTCATTTTCTCTTAAAAAGGCTGAGAAGTTATTTGTAATTGATTTATACTCTTTATTGGGCTATAATTACAATCTGCCTTTTATAAGGCAATCAGTAATTGCGATAAACGCTCTCATTCATACCATATTTACAATTCATCATTCACTCACTCATTCATACAATATTTACAGATAGCCCAGAGACCTCCCAAATCCACATGCGAAGAGAAAGCGGAGCCTTGGGAAGTCCCCCACGCTCCTCCGTCAGCCACGTCACCGGATACTAGCCAGTGGAGGCTGACCAAGAGCGCGAGAGCCACAGACGCTCAGGACATGATTGGAGCCACTGCTGCTCTATAAGTTATTTGTACGGCATTAATGTATGGGAGGACAGGAAATTCGCAAAACCCATTATGAAAAAAAGAGTAGAAGACTCAAACTGGAGAAATAAAGAATTTTTTTGGAGGGAGGAGGTTTGGCTGAGATTGATGAAACGAAAATGTTTTGTTTTTTACCCATATGTTTAATAAAGAACGTTTCTCTTACGTGAGATGGGCTTGTCTATGCCGGAGACCCAATTATGCATACAGACATACTATCTAACATAACCTTGTCCATTGATAAATCCGATCCAACCTCATTAATTTCATCGATCAAAGCTCTAAAGACCTATGAACTCCCAGTTTTTGTACTGTCATGCAGAAAGATACGAATTAGATGTGTGTTGGGAGAGAAAGTCAACAGCCTCATGACAGGACCGGATTGAGGAAAAAGGTGGAGGTGTCGTTATTGGGACAAGGATAAGCTCTGGGAAAAATCCCAGTAAACAAAATATAAAATATAAAAAGTTCTAGTTCTTTTATTGTGCAATAATTACAATCTGCCTTTTATAAGGCAATAGTAATACAGATAAATGATCTCATTCATACCATATTTACAGTTCATCATTCACTCGCTCATTCATACAATAGGACATGATTGGAGAAACTGGCCATTGCCAGGTCACGCGATTATAGCAGGTCACGAGGCACTGCCGTTTCAGTCTCTGAGGAGGCTTATAGGGATGAGTGGCGCAGTGCAAAGACTGTGCTACAGGATCAGGGTGGTTGGAAAGGCTACTGTGGAATTTCATAAACTTGGAAGAGATGAGTTCTAGAATGTAGGGTATATTAAGGTCGTTATGAAGGGTTTTGTTGCTGACATAATAAGGGGCATTTACTATTGTTCTCAGGACTTTGGATTGAAAGGATTGGATACGCTTGATGTTCGACTTTTTTGCTGTCCCCCATAGCTCTATTCCGAATGTCCAGATTGGTTTAAGTATAACTTTGTAGATTAGTAGTTTATTTTCTATTGAGAGATGGGATGTCCTTTGAAGTAGTCTGTACAGTTGTCCAAAGCGTCTGTTTTGTTCTTGTCTTTTTAGTCTCATATGTGGGTTCAAGGTCAGTCGTTTGTCGAGATGGAAGCCTAAGAACCGTACTGTCTTGGTTACAGGGAGAGGAATAGAATTAAAATAAACTAGTGGACAAGTCTTGCGACAAAGGGTGAAGGTAATGTAGGAGCATTTTGCTTCATTAACTTTGATCCGCCATTGATTGCACCAATACTCGATCTCATCACGGTGTTTTTGAAGGTTATGGGATGCTATGTCGGGGTCTGGGTGGGATGACAAGACTGCAGTGTCATCTGCAAATGTGGCCAAGAAGGTGTTGGAAGTAGAGGGGACATCAGCGGTGTATAGGTTATAGAGGATGGGGCCTAGGACACTGCCCTGTGGAACTCCTGCATTTATGGGATAGTAGTTAGAGTATTCTAAACCACAGTGGACTTATTTTTTAAGAAAAATATATTCGTGTCAAAAGCTAAAAAAATAATAGTGAATACATGATTCTAGTAAAAGTTATTAAAACGAATTGTCAGCTTTATTAGCTGTATTCTTAAACTATAACTGCACTGTACGTATACCGTTGTAGATACTTATACGAGAAAACCATGTTTTTATTTTCCGTTCGGTATTATTGGAGCGCCTCGTGCGGTTTAGCCACCCTCGTCAGGGAAAATGAGAAATTACTTGAATAAACGAAGCATAAAATCCAGCGTGGTAAAGTAGCGATATAAAAAAAAGCAATGGCTATCCAAGGCCTTGTCTCTGCCCATAAACATCTTGAGAGTAATGAAATATATGGTGGCAAAATGAAAAAATCTTCTCATACCCGTGAATACAAATGGCCGAAGTACAAGGCTCGTTATTTAGAGTTTATGCGACAGGTGGGCCTTGTTCATCACAATCCCGGTTTAATTTATTCCTCTATAGGTTGTTCGAACTTTAATTGGAAGCGTTCTGGCCCGTTCACTTATCCACAGGGGAGAATGTGGGAGGATGTCTTCAATGCCACAGTCGAATGTTGGGTGAAAACTGATGGCATCATCAGACAGGAATCTACCTAACCGTCTCCTATTCCGGGGACATCTGTAATCCTGGAAACATGCCACAGGGGATGCTCAGAATTCTAATAGTCACTAAAACGCGTGATAAACCGTCGGCAGTCTGTGGGTTTTCCTCCCGCCAAATGTGCATTCCTCCTTAGCGCCCAGGTTATATTTGACCCTATATGAGGCAGACTTGTTAGAATTCGATCGGTCGTAACTATCACTAAAAATACTTGGATGCCCGCATAGTCAACCATTAGCGACATATCCAAAACTTTGTTTTCTTTGGTAGTACCGAATGAAAGAATTATTCGTATTTTAACAGCTTGATTAAAACTACACCCTCAACAATGTAATTACAGTCAGCAAAACCATTACGAGAGCCCGCAGTTTGCGCGGTCACTTTCAAAGGTGCCGTAATTTTCAAGAGTAATTGCTCAGTCAAAGACCGTTATTTAAACTGTGAAATTAAACTGTTGTCTACCTGATGTTTTTTAGTTTTACAGAACTAGTACTTTGGAGAGCTCACACTGTATTTTTCCTTTGATGTGTTGATCAATTGAGACTGTCGATAAATATTTATTTATAATTCAACTAGTTTGTGGCTGTATCCTTGGCTGGCGATAAATCATTCACAACTTGTTACTTTTTTTTCTTTCTTTCATAGCCCCTTTAAATTTACAGATAATAATAGATTCTTAGGCTAATCTATTTACAAATTATTTTTGTATTTCCTGTAGCATCGCTATATTATATAGAGGTTTTGTTATTTTATAAAAATTATATAACGAATAAACAATTATAATGATACACATTATACGTGACTGGACTAAACTGACTAATAAAGGTGATGGAGCTCACCTTTTTGATCAAACTTAAAACTAACTTACGTAGTAATTCTTAACCTAAATTTTCCGCGAAAGTCTGTTGCCATCGATGCGGGAGGGGTGGTGGGATCATAGTGTTAAACACTGGGTGTTTGTCAGGTGCTGCAACGAGTCAAAAAGCTTAATGTGTCTCCGGCGGATGAACTCACCCACCGACGGCACAGCAAGCAACGGGTGCAGGTCAAACTGAAAACTAACTTACATACTAATTCTTAACCTAATTTTTCCCCGACAATCCGTTGCCATAGATGCGGGAGGGGTTGTGGGGCCATAGTGTTAAACACTGGATTTGTCAGGTGCTGCAACGAGTCAAAAAACTTGTTATATTTATATAATATTATTATATTATTATATATTTATATAACAAGTTTGAACTTGTTACTTATTTACGTAGCATCCTTATATGAAAAATGTCTAAAAACTGACGTTGATGTGTCTCGTTGCGGTTCACTCATATCCACTTGGATAAAACTGTAGGGAATGGATTCGAAAAGGCGAAAAGATGACATCCTTGTATGGACCGTGCTTGTACCTTTGTGAAAACTAACAACTACGTCGGAAACCTCACAGGTGTTGTAAAATGGCACAGATTGGACAAATATATGTTGGTCGTTTTCTACATTAGCCAATAGTTGTTTGACGCCAAATCAGCGCTTTCGGCGTTTTTAGCAGGCGTTTGTCGTTGCTGTATTTCAATTTTGTTGCGCTAGAAAAAAGTAGACCAAGTCGAAAACATTTAGTATAAAACCAAGTACAATACTTCCTTGACGAATTTGATCAATGTGAATCTCTTACTTATTTCAAGAATTAGCTAGAATCAGTTTGTTTGTTTTTTTGCAGTTTTTAGGCGTAAAACCTATCGGTCATCGACGCCTTGTAGTCTTGGTATAAGTAGTCTAGTAAAGTCTACCCCAGAAGCCTCCCGAGACAACAGGTCTATATACGCCAGAGTTTGACCCGGGTCTACCAAGACATTTTGTTAAAAGTTGATTAAATTATTGTGAAAAACTACTCACCGCATAAAATAAAACATATTAAGTAAGGAATTTCAGTTTTAAGGTCACCTACCGCAAACATTTATTAGAAATTTTTATAGCATTCTTAAGGGGGGGGGTCAGAACATTCCATTATTATATTGGCTCTCGCGCCTCCGCTGGCTCGTATCCAGTGACGCGGCTGACGGAGGAGCGTGGGGGACTTCCCAAGACTCCGCTTCCTCCTTCGCACGCGAGGGAGGTGACAACCTTGGGGATATGGGAGATCTCTGGGCTGTTTGTAAACACTTTATGAATGAGCGAGTGAATGAAAATTGTAAATAGGGTATGAATGAAAACATTTTTCACAATCACTTATTGCCCAATGAGGCAGATTGTAATTTTATCATAATAAAGCTGATTATATATATATATATATAAAAAAAAAATATTATATTATAGCTGGTTAAATGGGCCCTACTTTTCTCACGTTTAATATTTTTTTCTATAATTCTCGTTGCTGTATCTTAAACAAAAATTAATCAACATATTTGGAAGTGTTCTGGAATATAACTAAAATTTCAAAATAATTTTTACAACCGGTATCGTAGAGCACACATACATCAAGAAGAGTGCCCCACTCATAAATTAATGTAGAGCCTATCCTTTCGGGATGTAGAAAAGCAAAAACGTAGTCTCTCTTTTACTGTATTTCTAGTCTCTTCAGTGTCCTCTTTTGTTCTTTTGTATCATAGCTTTGTCATTCTTTTAACAAGAGTTATCTCAGTGTTTTTCAGCTGAAGCCTATTCATGCAAGGTTCGTGTTCGGTTGAAGTGAACAGTCCCTTAGCTTGGAACCAGTCTCCCTGTTTGCTCCTGTTATTGTTTTTTCATGTTGTCATAACACAGCTGCAAGTTGTCGCAGCCCACTGCTTACCCAACTGCATCTTTTGTAGCTGGGAAACACAAGCTGAATTTTAGGATAGCTCCAATAAATAATATTTTTTCTTATAATCTGCCTTTTTTTTCAATTGGAATCCTAAAATATAAATATAACCCGTTATATTATCAGAACTGTTAGAGGCTGCTATCGTAGAATTAACAATCTCACTAAAGTTCAGACTTACCAGGATCTTAGGTAACTTATTAAGTTATGTCGCCTAAGCAAGTGATCTGGTCAGTCGTCACTTCATATCTTTAAACACTCAATATATGTCACATACGGTTAACATAAGGTACACAAAGTGACACAGAGTAAGGTAATCAAGTACCTGTCATTGCTGGAGGGGCGCCAATCGTTGTGTTGGGCTACAGAGCCTTTCTGCTATAAATGCATTACATACTAGGTGGCTAGACTGATAGACTTTATCGTACTTGATTCAAATTAAAACCTTTCATTTTGAGCCTGACAGCGAAAAGCCGTTCCATTAGAGTTATGCTAGAAATGCCTCACTAATGAACAATTGCTTTTTAACAAACCTCATGGTGCATATTGCATTAATGCAATGTTGCATGCATGTTGTATGTAGGCACTTACGGTATGCTTCTGCCTGTCACTGGAATCGATATCTGTGGCCGTATAGCTATTGCATATATGACGTTTTCTTTGCGTGTTTTTATTCCCAGACCTATCCTTTCCGTTAGGAAAATAATTTGTATTTTGGCCATTTTTCTGTTCGCATCTTCAAAAGATGACGAAACCAATTTATCCTATATATTTTACTAACATTATACCCTTGACATTCCACATGCTGGCCTTCGAAAATCTTAAGGTATAACTACGGCATTTATTAAGGATTAAGCATTCCCTAAGGATTAAGCATTCTGTAGTATCAATCGATCATCGAAAAGAAATGTAGAAAAATGTGTGCCTCTTACACAAAATATCAGTTTCTTCTAAGAATAATCATGAAGAGGTCAATAACCTTAAGCCTTCTGCTAACAAACAAATGCCGGCAAGAAAAATTATACATTCATAATTTTCATAAATTAAATTTGTTTAGTTATAAAGTGTTAAGAATGGTGTGAACCATTTGCTCCCTCCCATGAGTTTTTTCTAGAACCACATGTGGTTCTCACCACTGACAAAAGTAGTTCTTTAGAATAACATAATCAGTATCTCGTTCACAAAAAATACCCCCTAAAGATAACAAGGTTATTTTGAATATTGGTTGTTTATTGGGGTTCATCGCCCTGATGTTCTCTCATTATGAGTGGGAATGGATGGCTAATCTATAGGTTATCGTGGTGATTTCCAACGGCTGATATGTTTTATGACTCAGAAATGTTCTATAATTTCGAGTACAATATATATATTAGTCTTTAGGTAAGTATAAAAACATATACTTCCATGATGTCGTTTAACGCTGTAACACTACTAAAAATTGTCTGCTTGATAGAAATTAACTTATTTTGCACCATTAAGGACCAAATGCGCTCAAAACCAAATAACACATCTCCTGGAGCCACAATAAACTGTACTATTTTGACTTAAAATTTTACATTATTTTATTGGAGAACAAAATCAAAAAATGCCTTAATCTTGTTAAGGAAATAGCCAAGATTTTTCTCCAGTGGATTCTCATATTTGCCTTGAATAAAATAGTAAAAAAAAAATTATAGTTAAACATTTATACTTACATAAAAAATATTTATGCATATTGACACGTATATATTTACTTAATTTAGGGTGTCCTGAACCACCGCCTGACCCGTGGGACTGGGGTGCCTCCAGTGCACTGGACTCTCTCGCGCTCTCCTAATAAGTTAAAATAAACAAACAACGGAGTTGATGACCACAGATGGTTTAACGCCGAAATAAATTCCAAAAACAAACAAACTAATATTTATAATCCAATACAAGATATTTAACGCTATTATTATTATTATATATTAAGATTATATAAGCCTTTACTGGTAGCAAGAAAAAAATCTACGTGGCTTCATTTTATGACTAGAAATGATGGTGTTTTCGCTGCTATTGTGATCCTGAAAAATACGGTTGATCAAGCGTAGCAATAATCTCTCAGTCAGAAAAAAATAACTGATTTAATTTCCACTTGACTAACTGTTGTAGAAAGCCCTTGATGTAGGTTCTGCAAGCTCGGACATAAAATAGGCATAATGACTCAAAGCGTTTCCTTATTTATGTGAAAGTATTTTAAAATAAAAGGACGACTTATGTAACGCCCCCTTGCCCGAGTATTTGAGCTAATAGATTTGTAAATATTTATAGAGTTGCTTTATTTATTGACAGGCGAGTATATATCTTGCCGGTATTTACATAGTGCAAAGCTGTTAATACAGATATATATTCGTGCTCCGGAGATTTGAATGGCATCTCTTCCTGGCTCTGAGATGGCCCGGGGCTGAGCTCGCATGAACATCCGAATGTGCTCCTTATGCACACCTGGTTTTGTTGTCCGTCGATGGCAGTAAAATATCAGGCGATGAACCTTGACTTTTATCGAGCGACTCGCTAGAGAAATATGATCATTCGCCCTGCCGTCTCGATGCTATCTGTGGCCTGGTGGGAGCAGACCGGCTACCAATCTATGCAAATCTAAGTAGCGCTCCTTTTTTTATTTTCAGTTCGGATTTGAGAGAACACGTCGTGCAGCCTCGACTGTTTATAGCCGTTTTATGCGATCATGTGTGTACGGAGGGAAATGACAGCGAATAAACTCTGTAGAACGATTCGAGAGACTTTCATCTTTTGTTTGCATGTCTGGAACATATATTTTTGCTTTAGTAGTCCGGTAAAAATGATCCATTCGATCTGAAATTTTAAAGGCAAAACACCTAGAATAATAATAATACCTTTAATATCTTGGGAATGTGTTAGAGATCATACTTAAGATTAAGAACAAATATTTATTTAACATAAAGAGCGAAAGTTTCAGTCCCCGCTGAGAGAAATAAAATGAAGAACATATATACATAGTAAAAATATACAACTATACATATGAAAATACATCAGACATAAATAAAATTACCCCAAGTAGATAGTACGCACTAAGGCATAATAGCGTGGCTTGGTAATATAATAAGAATGAAATAAAAATCAACACTAACATTCCTTAGCACTTTATGGAACTTTTTTGTTTGTGATAGCAAATAATTCAACATTCTTGTTTTGAACACATTTAATGAAGGGGCGAGGTGAATGGAGGAGAGAGCGGAGTTCCTGAAGGATATTGGGATTACGAAGAGTGAATTGTGTAGTATAATAGTTTGTAAATGGACAATAACGCAATGCATGGAAAGACGGTAATATTATCAATATCTACATTATGTATTTGCTGGATTGATGCTTGATGTGACTCTTATTAGCCAAGATAATTTGGCAAATAAATTGAAGTATGTCTGATATATCGTTAAAAAAGTATTTGAGAAATTCGCGGGCCCGTGCCCTAACGAATGAAATCTATTTATGTCCAATATGATATATCACAATAAAAATAACCTTGTATGCAACTATAAATAAATAAAACTAGATGTTGATAGAAAAACATTATTTCATAATATATCAGGGCATAAGCCATTATAACACCTTAAAACTTCTAGGTGTGCAGCTATTTCAGAAAAACAAACTATTCCACAATTTTGTGGACCGGCAAAAAAAATTGACGAGTCAATTGATCCTGCCATTAACTGCCTTGTTATGTGAGAATCAATGGGGGCATGTCTATGCCTCAAGAAATAAGTGTGTAAGTCTAATAACATTCATTAAAAATTCTAGTTTTTTCATAGCACCATTGAGTGCTAAATGCACTCAAAATCGATTTCACTCATCTCTTCCACTCATCCAAGGTATCTAGTTTTAGCATAATTCCACTTTCCTTTATGGAATGAATAAACTGACCCGAGCATAAAAAAATGCTCTTTTTTTTTTTCTTTTTTTGCTTGGCTAGAACAAAAGACATCGTGAGACTATGCTTTCCTGTGCGGCACTCGTGTTTCCTAGAAAATGGCCGACCCTTCGTCAGCTTATCTGCAGCGAGGGTGCACCTGACCGCCCCACATTCCTGTCTCTTCCTGCCTCCCCTGACTCTCTCATTAATGGCCTTAGGGTGGCCAGGAAGGAAACCGCCCATTAGTCCGTGCCTCTGTGATGCCCCACCTCAGCAGTAGCTACCGTCAGTCCAATGCCATTTAAATAATAATATCACCTCCGATTACAAAGGTTTTCTTATTTAGTATATTTTTTTTACAGTTTTATTGACTTATTAGCTTCTTTATTAGAACGTTGTTTTTGACGGGCTTCATCATAGAAACTGTAGCACTTCCCTGGTTGGCTATCAAACAGCCAGTGAGCCATACGACCAGCCATCAGTTCGAACCCTTGACCTCTGTCGCTAATTAATTAATTAGATTGTGCAAAATAAACATTTAATTTGAGTAGGATATAATATCTAAAGATCTCGAGGTCGAGGATTAACAGTTCGTGATTCGTGTTTTTTCCAGCCCTTGTATACAAAACATCATCAAAACTGTTATCAGAATATAATGGACTATAATTTTTATTTGTGTTGGGTCATGTCAACCACAAGGTTCATTGATCACTTTATTTATTTCGGTATGTGTATGAAATGGTTCCACATCCTCCAATCAGAGCTCCTGTCCTGTAAAAGCACAACCTACACAGCCACTGCCTGACTTGTGGGACTGGGGTGCCTCCTGAGTTTTTACGCCGAAATGAACCGAACCAACCAATCTTTATTTAGGTTAGACAATATTGAGCTATTAATTATTCAAAGAATTAGAAATGAAATATCTGTTATTATTTTACATCGGTTGGACTGAAATTTGTTAACGTGTTTCGGGGTTTTTATACTATCGATTAATCATAGCAACTATATATCATATGAATCAGATTGAAGATGATTGGGAGAGCAAAGCCCCGGGTACCACTGAGGCCGACCCGGGTGCAGGCGGCACCCCGGTGCTACCTGTCTGGTAGGCTGATCATGTATTCTAATGACAGGACTATAATTACGTAAAATCATAATTTTATTCGTAAGTCCATAGGGGCATTTCATATTGTTTATGAAAATTTTACCCGATGCCCCATTACGATTTTAATAATAAAAGCAACCATATGAACAATAACGAGGTGTCAATTATTAATAAATTAAAGTTCTCGACGTCCTGATTAAAAAAGTAAAAGTCACTAAAAAGTAATCGTTTTCACAACAGTCTCGAAACGTGTGATATATACACTTGACTTGGGTCAATATTTTTATAACTGATAATGAGAAACTGATGTTAATTAGTTAAATTAACTAAGTAAAACATTGAAATCCAACAATATATCAATATAAGGAAATGTGATTTTTTTTTTGCATACAAACATTTCCCTGTTCAAAATAACTGATTGTCTGACGGTACGAGTGGAACAGTAAGTAATGATCCACTTGCCATCATCTTAATCGGCAGAATTATCTAAATATATTTTTACTCATAACAACTTGTGACATAACTTTAGATTGTACTGCCTTGGACTAATGGTATCTTTAAGGTTTCTGGTGTGACCTATGACTTATGAAAGACGTTCCCATCCAGTCAGGACATAAATCAACCGACTTGCTCAAGACTTCTGGGGAATGAGCCATAGGAGGTATCTTGACAAGTCGAGTCATTAAAAGACCACATGACAAATACTTTGTCATGATAACAAATATATGAGCATTATAAATAGGTTCTCTCATACAATGGAAATTGTTTAATATTTAGACCAGTTTTGTATACTACATATACTTATATGATATCAAATAACGCATAATAAATGGATTTGTAATTGATAATAAGCTCATAATACAGCTATATAGTGAAGTTGGCAAAAAATAATTTCTGTTTTAGTGTCGAATAAAACTAAATTTTTTCTATACAAAAAATGAACTTTAATCAATCAAATATCTTCCATTCCGTTCGGTGACCTTTTGCCATATTTCTGGTAACTTCATGATCCCGCGCTCATAGAACTTCTGGTCCTTATCAGAAAAAAACTCAACTAAGTGCGATTTGAGGTCATCGTTATTGCTGAAATTTTTACCATTTAAGAGGTTTTGTAAACTTCGAAATAAATGATAATTCGATTGTGAAAGGTCGGGGCTGTAAGGGGGATACGACATCACTCCAACCCAGGCTCTAATAGTTTCGTAAGTGTTGCTAAAGATGTGTGAGGCCTCGCATTGTCGTGGTGGAACCCAAATATCGAGCTTCTTAACAAGTCCAAGACGTCTTATATGGTTTTCAATTATTGTGTGTGATACATTTAACTGTTTTGCAATCTCTCACACAGTTATATGACGATTCGATTCAATTATGGCTTTCATTTTGCCATCATCAACTTCAGAAGGTCGACCAGAACGTTGGTCATCTTTCAGTGAAAAATCTCCAGAACGAAATTTTGTAAACCAATTCTGACATATGCGTTCTGTTAAACAATCAACGCCATAAGCTTCACATATCTCTTTGTATACATTCACATACCTCAGCCACTTTCTTGCCTTTATGAAAATAAAAAAGTAAAATTTGTCGAAAATGCTTATTTTTGCACTTTTTTTTTTTTTTCCCCTAAGCTCTCTAGTTAGAATTTTAGGATGAGGGAGAGATATAAAATATTTAGGGTGATCGGATCCTAGTACTAGGAGGACCTGCTTGAAGGTGGTGTGAGAGGAGTAAGGAGTGTGGGAATCGGTGGAGGTTGATTGTTAAGATAAGGTAAAGATTTTTGCACTCCATGTTAAAACTGACCATAAACTGTTAGTTGTAAACAAAATTACACGGGATTGGTTTCTATAGCAACCTAAAGGTATCGAATACCAAATCTCAAAAGAAAAAAATTCATTGACTAAAGAATAACGAAACAAACACAACGCTATCTACTGGTGCAAACTGAAATCACTCCCTTGCCAACCCTATAGTTTAATCCATTATATTATAGTATGTTATAGCTCTGAATACAAATTTCGCGAATCTCAATGTAAATAGAACAATGGAGGTCCTCGGTAAGAAAGATAAAAAGTCACTGCTGGGATGTGGGAGCTCAGCTAGAAGAGTACCTGGATGGAAACAGAAGGTTTTCAAATAAAAAACCTTTATGTTTTCAACTATGGCTGTCTCTCTAATATATTGATAGAGTATCAAAGTAAACATTTGGTTGCCTCCATTAATAATAAGCAATTTCTGTTTTTTTTATTTTTGCATTGTAATTACACAAATTCATTAAAACTTGCGTTAAAATCATGGTCGAAGATTAGGTTAATTAATAAATATAAAAATTCAAAATAGTTTAATTAAATGACCGGGAGGAATGAGGTTGTGGATGTTAAAATTAAAGATCCCGCAATCCTGTTTATTAAGATGTTGTTGGTGGGGTCTTTTTAAGTAATGTTATTTCAAAGAAATTATTGAGTAAAAAGCTCAAATAAGAAAGTTCATTGGTCAAAAACAGAAAGCGATTAGAAAGTTGTCCACCTAGGAGACAGTGTTTTGGGTCGTGGATTGACTAGCCGCAGGTGGGCTTGAAGGGCCTAAAAGGTAAGGGCCCTTTGTTACTAAAGAGAAGGCAATAAATTGGCCAAAAACCCTTATCTCCAAGGGGTTTCTCCGGACTATCGGGGTAACATCTAGTACACACAAGTAATCTAGATAGCTATTGTGCTTTTCTCAGTCAGCACTGCTAACCTCACCTTTCTAATAGGATTCACTGAATAAATATTTAGATAGTAATAATCTCAAAAAGAAACACATTTATATTAATAGTAATTATACACTGTGAAAGTCCCTCTCAAAATCTTTTGTATTATTGATCCTTATTGGCATCCTGAGTAATAAAATTCAAACAAAATACATACAAAACACTTACTTTGAAATTAAAACAATAAAATTGGCAATAATCCAAAGAATAAAACGATACAGGTGTGAACGATATGAACATTGTCGTATACCTAATTGGCAACGTTACCGCAAAAATAAATTAAAATTCTAAAACTATTACATTAAAGGCAACTTTGTACATTTTTATACAAATAGTGCATGATATTGTTAGTTTAATATATATTTAGACATTTTGTTGTGATTCAGTTTAGTGTTGGACAGAGAGGCAAAACTGCTACCTTGAATTGAACTATATTTTTGAAATTAGTGTTAATGAAAGAGAAGATACAGTGACACAGCCAGGATTAGAACCTGATGCCTTCAGATTTCAGCGGTTCTTCCGTCTAGCCATCTATGGGTCAAGGGTTTTCTCAATGTAACGGGTCGGACTCTCAACATTTAACTTTTCCCTGCTTCCCGCCATTGAATGCTGAGCAAAAACTAACCATATATTGAAGGGTTGTGGAATATTCCTTTAAAATGTTTGATCAATTGAAGCCTTTTTGTTTACAAACGATCTCAGAACTTCCTCCTTCTAGCTCAGAAATATACACTTAAAACGATGAAAAATTATGGTCCAGATATGGAGGAATTCCACGTTATTTTTTTTACATTAAATATAAAATGAATCCATTGCGTGACCCCCATGAAGAAGTATGGTCAATCGAAGGTTTCTAACACAGTGAGGTACCAGAGTGTGAACTCGGCGTGACCTTTTGGTTTCGGGTTTTGTTAACTGTATTCACTAAGTCATTATTCAAGTAGCTCCCTCGAAGAAAAAAAATTGTCCAACCGGGGATCGAAACCAGGTCCCTGCAGTCAGAAATTAGCATGCTATGGCAGTGTTAACCACTAAAAAACGGTCTTTTTTAAAAGTATTTTCTGATTTCTTTACTCAAATATTATCAGATTTTATCACAATCGTTATACAAGACCGGTAAATATTCATGCTATTTCCTCACGTCCTTCACACTTACTTCGTTCACATACATTTCACGGTTTCCTAATAAATGTACATTTTTACTGATAAATATTTCGTAACTGTTTAGGGACCAACTAAAAATCATATATTTGTTTTCAATACCAAGCAATTAATTAATGGTACTTGATCATTCTTGATATTCTCGCGTGTTCCCATAGTCAAATGGCATGTAAAACGTCAAGTCTCTAGCTGCACCAAAGCAGACTGACTGATAAACACAAAAATTGATTATGGTTTCTAAAATGTTGAGACTAATTATTGTTGAATCAGGGCTGTTATATCCCATTTACATCGCAGTTTAAAAGGGTCGAGTGCCTGCTCCCACTAATCAGGTGACGAGATTCCACGAAGAAGATAGGAAGCCAGAAGATTAAGTAGAGGCGAAGGACGGGCGGGGGGAGTGGGGATAAATAAAAATAAAAGTCTCCTGCGTGCCCCTGGCCGTGTTTAGTGCCGTGGTTTA